>FTLJ01000711.1:0-133887 GCA_900155495.1 Porogramme epimiltina
GGGGGGGGGGGGGGGGGGGGGGGGGGGGGTGGGGGGGGGGGGAGTGCAATGGGGGGAGGGGGAGCAGGAGCAGTAGGAAGTGGTCGTGAGCTCGTGGAAGGCAGGGGACGCTGCATGGTGGGGCCGGCATTGGAAGGCGGAGGGTTCACCTTCGCATCAACGTTCTGGGCCGGTTTCGGGGTGGTCGTACGGGGGATAACAACGGATAAAGGAGGCGACATGACACGCGGAGGCGTACCACTGAGCCTGACTGCACTGTCTCCGGGAGCGATACTCTTCCCATCATCACTCGGAGTGGGAAGCGGCGCCGATGAAGGTGGTGTGCTGCCTTCAGAGTCCATACCAAATGTTCCTCGGCGAGATCCTTTGGCTACAATAGGTGAATCAGGAGCTTCGGGAATGGAAGGGAGAGCACGAGCGAGGGTGACCGAAGGTGCGGACATGTAAGTGGCAAGAATGTCGCTTGCGGGCGAAAGAGGTTCAGAAACCGGGCTTTCGGGAGAATTTGCGTAGGGAGACAAAAACTGGCTGGACGGAGGAGTCTTTACAGTTGCGACCTCCACCGCAATAGGTTCAGGCGAAGTTTCCTGCGAGGCGTTCTCCTTGGTTTGTGCCTCGGCTGCTTTCGCAGCCAACTCCGTCTGTTGGGCAAGGTAGTCCCGCACAGCAAAGGAGTTCAAGGAGCCAGTGAGGGAGAAACGCTGCTTGATCGGAGTTGCAACGTCGAGTATGTCTTGCTGCAGAAGCAGCTGGTCGAGCATGTCTTGAATCGCGTTGTGCTGCTGGTCGCCAGCATTCAGTGCCACGAGCTGCTCCAGTGCCGCAACGGGCACTACGACAGCACCGGCGTCCCCAGACTGGGTAGCTTGATCGAGTTGCGCGATCATGGCCATCATCGCAGGGTCTAGCTCCTGATCGTCTGCGGGTGGAGAAGAAGGATCGGTGGGTGTCGGAGACGGAATGGGAGACACCGCGTCCGATAGCGCAGTAGAAGGCGCATCTGTCGCAGGATCCGTCGGCGAGACTACGATAGCAGGCGACGTTACCTCGGGCTTGGGTTCCTCAACCTCGGGCTCTAGTTCTGGGTCCTGCTCCTGCTCCTCTTCCGGTCTCTCCTCTTCGTCCTCTAATTCCAGCGGGTCCGCGTCCACTTCGTTGTTCACCGATGCCATAAGGGCATCAAGACTGTGCTGTTGGGCGCTCTCTAGCGCAGCAGAATCGTTCGGGGAGCTGAGGTCGGCATCCGAGAGTACGTCGCTAACAGAGTCCCCATTATCGGACGTTATGAACGGTGATCCGGGCGGGCTCGGGGAAGTCGTAAAACGTTCGAGCTCCATCCGCGTAGCGCTGCGGTCCCGCATAGGCTTCTTCCTGTCGGATTGTGAAGGCGGGGGGACGGGTATATGCGGTCGTGAGAGGCCGGGGACACGGTTGCCGTATAGCTCTCCTCGCCGCGACGGAGCGGCATCGGGCTCGCGGGGAGGAGCAAAGCCAAACCGGCCTTTGGGCTTCGGAACAGCGCCCTGCTTCTCGAACGAGGCTATCCTATCGCGGAGGGCATTTGGGCCCGCTACCGCGTTGGCCTTGGGGAGAGTCTGGGGAGTACCATGTCCGGCAACGCCTTGAGCGGCCTGTTGTTGTTGGAGTGCGGCAATGCGGGCTTTGAGGTCGACGGGAGGAACAGGTGCTCGTGTGGTGGAGGTCCTGAGCGACGCGGTTGGTGCTCAGATCGGAGGATTGGAAGGGCGGGCTACTCACATTGAAAGAAGGGCTAAGATGAAAGCAACGGCGACTACAACGACAAAGACCACGAGCGACCCGCGACTGCAATGGTCTGCTCGTCGAGCGGAGAGAAGGACGGAGGAGATGATGGTGGAAGTGATGAACGGGGCGGAGCGCGGCGGCAACAGGCAAGGGACTGGCACACCCGGCCGTGGCAACTTGAAATGTGGACATCACCCTCCCGCCGTCACACTGATCCCCCTCGTGTGCGCCATCCGTGACACTCGAGTCCACATCTCCCCTTCTCCGTTCCCGACAATCATCAACACTGCCCGCCGCACGCCCATCACCAGCCCGTAGCACGCCCAGGCCGCCTCCGCAGCCTAGCAATCCCGCCGCAATCGACATATCCTCTCGCTTCGAATTCCCTGTCACCCCGCCCCGACAGAATGTGTCTTGCTCGTGTATTGCACAACCACCCCCCGTACAGGCCACGCGTGCCCGGCTCCCGACAAAATCAATCATCCCCACCGTCATCTCCGCCTACAGCCATAGCCTTAGACAGCCAATAAGACCGTCTATTGGCCGCCTCCGGCCGCCCCCCGTCCCGTTCTTGATTTACGATGTCCAGATTAGACACGTCATATGCAGCCTCCTCCTCCGACACCCCGTCCCCATCACTGTGGTCCTGATGCAGATGTATAACGGGCCGAACTATCGGTGACTGCGCCTCGTCATCTTCATCCGTTGTATAAACCGCCTCAAGCGTCGCGCCTCTAGTCTGTGCGTCCGTCCGTTGACGCTTCTTGGGGGGCTCCTTCCGGCTTTCCATCCCGTACCGGCCCGTCTCTTCCTCTTCCTCATCCTCGCCGTCTTTGTCGGCCTGTCGCGCCTCGTCGTCAGATTCGAGCTCCATGTCTGCTTCGCCCCATGCCGACTTGACACTGCGTGACTCTGGGAAGCGTGACGCCCCCGAATTTGCGTCCGGTCGAGCAGACAGGCTGAATTGTGGAGTTACTCCGACCATTCGATGTAGCACCTGGCTGTCGTAAACCTCCTGTACTACTCTCCGATGATTGATAGTCTGGTGCAATGGTCAGCGCTGATTTTGATTTGATGCAAGGTGGATAGAAAGCGCATCGCGTACCTCCTGCGTGACGCCCATGACGCTCGCAAGGATACTCATCTCCTCGGGGTCTGTCCTCGCGCGTAGACGGAATGTCCTTCCTTCCCGGCGCGCGCTAATGATGGTCGCCTTCGCAAATGCCGCAGCAGTCATGATTTCGTACGCGCCAGCAAGGGTGGTCCGGACCCGCGCGAAGTTATACGACCCGCGGGAGATGTCGTTAGCTGTGGGGCAACACGCCCGTCAGGCCCACGATCTATGATGCACGAGTCTAAGAAGCTTCGCTACGCACTGGGGTCTCCTGGGTCTTCGATCGACAAGAGCCTAGGTTCACGCATGTCGAACCAGCCTCGTTCACGCTTGCTGTAGTACGATCCCCCGTCGCGAAGAGAGATGCCGACTTCTTCTTGGTTGAAGCGCAGCCCATAGAGCTCGAAGAATTCTATGACGAGTACGCCGAGATTTCGACATGGGTTGATCTCTCCCCTTCGGATCTTCGGTTGCATCTGCAGGAAGCTGATGGCCAGACAGACAATGCTGTAGCTTCCCAGCCCTCCTGTGAAAACCTCGTTCATACTTCGTTGGCTTAGGAAATTTTTGACGATTAAGACCAGACTGCGGAGCGCGGGGACCTCCTGGAGGAACCGCTTGACCATCTGGCCCGTTGTTATGCCATTCCCCTGGTTCATGCTGATATCCACTGCAAACCGCCCGTGAGTAGTGACGAACTTGACGATAGGGACCCGGGCTTTTGCGATGATAGTGACTCGGTCCGTTATTCCACTTCTCTTCATGATGTTCGCGAGCGAGTGGAGCAAAGTTTGCTTGTCGAAACGCTGCATACTCTTGGAATAGACAACAAGGTCGATATCCCTAGAAGGAAGACCATCAGAATAATGCTAGAGACGCAGCAATCATAACACACCCTAACGGCAGATAGAGCTTAGTCTCATAGCTCCCGAACGGAAGCACTTTTGCATCAGGGTAATGCTTCTTGATAGCCCCAGAAATGAGTGAGACAGTGAGTGAGCGGAGCTCGTCCTCTTCAGATGTGGGCGACATATAATTGACAAAGGCCTCCACCTCCTCGTGCAATCTAACAAGCAGCGGCGATGGTGGTTAAGAGGGCATCGCGGCGAAAGAACGTTCGACGTACAATTCCGCGACGTTCGCGCAGTGCTCCCAGTCCATGTCCCGCACCCATGGCGCCTTCCGCGAGGCAGCAGCGACGCGCTCCTTCTTATTCGCGTACCCATCGTTGAAGTCGATCTCCTCTGCCTTACGCTTCCGGCCGGCACCCCCGCCCTCGCCTTCGCGCGCCCTTTCCCGCTCCTTTCCTTTGTCCTTTGGCTTCCCCTCGTCCCACTCCCGCGCGGGCGGAGACCCTTTGCGAGTCGACGGTGCATCATTCTCGTCGAGAGAGGCAAACGGAATGAAGTCCTCTCCACCCGTGAACGCGTTATCCTTGTTGGTGGCGGCGCGCTTTCCTGTGCGTTTGGACGTCTCGGAAGACTTGGGGGGGATAGATGAGGGTCGGGATTGGGAGCGAGAAGAGGGGCGGGAAGGACCAGCTTCCGCGTTCGCGTTCTTCTCCCTCTCCGCCTTCTCCTTCCTTCGCGCGCGTCGATTGGAACCAGAGGTATCGTCGGGCACGGGAGTAGGTCCGCTCTGCGAGCGAGATTTGTTGGACATGATGAGGTTGTGGCGTGGAAGAGGGGGCCGAGACCGAGGTGGTTGTAGTTTGTGAAGATTCGAGCAAGCTGCAGCCCCGAAGTGGCGGGAGGGTTCGGCAAAGCCGGCAAGACAGAAAATGTGGCATCTCGTGAGCGCCCATACTTCACCAGCCCTCAGCCACCACGACCTCCGCGCCGTCACGCGTTTGTCTCTCGACCACTCTATTCTCCTGTCTATTGATAGTATAATCTGGTTTCTTGGACAATAATACCTAATGTCAGGATGGTCTGCATCTCTACTACGGTCTCTGTCACTCCTTCGAACACAATCGGCAGGCCTCACTCCTAAGAAGGGCGATCGGGGTGTGTCTGACGATTGAGCAACGGTCGTGTTAGGACTAAAGGCGAGCTTATAGTTATTGTGGCCATGTCTGGGGGAGTCGACTCTTCCGTAACTGCCAAGTTACTTGCAGACCAGGTGCGATCAGACTCTAGTTCATCAACCAGATGCGTCCAGTTTATGCGCATGTCATAGGACTACGACCTTTCCGCTGTGTTTATGCGAAATTGGGACACCCGTGACGAGTCCGGCACGGACAGTGGATGTGAGTGGAAGAAGGACTGGGAAGATGTGCAACGCGTATGTCGTATGCTCGGAATACGATGCGAAATGGTATGTAGTCCTGTTAGAGCGTAGAGGATGTCTCACAAATAGTTGCGCGTGAAGGTAGACTTGTCCCGCGAGTACTGGACACGCGTCTTTGAACCTGCGTTAGAACTGTGGGAGGCGGGCCACACGCCCAACCCGGATGTTTGGTGCAACAAGTACGCACTGGGTTGAATCAAGCTCCATGTGCCAAGCTCAGCTTTACTTTGCACAGAGAGGTCAAGTTCGGCGCGCTCTTCGACCGTCTAGTCAGCAAAGACTCATGGCTGGCAACGGGTGAGTGCGGCACTATTCTCACGGGCGACACTCTGAACCATCAATACTTTATAGGCCATTATGCTGATAAGCGATGGACATTACCATCCCCTACTCTCCGTAATCTGTTCGCGTACAGTAAATTCCCTTCACGCCCACAACTCCGACGTCCAGCAGACCGCTCCAAGGACCAAACCTACTACCTGTCGGCGATTCCTGAAGCGAGCCTCGCACGGACGTTATTCCCACTTGCCCCGTACAAGAAGACGGAGGTCCGCGAGATGGCACAGAAGTGGCAGCTTCCTACGGCCGCGAGAGAAGAGAGCATGGGGATCTGCTTCGTCGGCGAGAAGCGGAGATTTGACGACTTCATATGTGTGCCGCATGATTGTGACTCCCCGGTTGCGCGATACGCTAAACTATTGCCTCTAAACAGCACAGTACATCCCCCCTAAGCCAGGACCCATCATAGATTTGACAAATGGGAGGACAATTGGCAAACACGATGGGCTTTTCTCGTGCACTATCGGCCAAAACGCGAGAATCCCAGGAATGCCCTCTAGAATGTTCGTCGCTCGGAAGGATCCGAAGGAGAATTCGGTATACGTTGTTCCGGGAAGGTGAGCCATCTTTCGTAAATAGAAGTGTACCTGTGAAACTCATTCTTCGACTGTAGCGACCATCCGGCTCTCTATTGCAATTCAATGCTAGTGGACAAATGGAAGTGGATATGGAATGACATGCCTCCCAGCGGCATTGACAATGAAGGGTTTCGCGGGCGCGTGCAATACCGCTATCGCATGGGTGACGTTGCAGGCACAATACAACGGTAAGGCTCACCCGAAATGCCCACGCCCTTCTCCCTCATGCGATTTGCGATAGGCAAAGTGACGGGAAGATGCGCGTCACCTTCCAGAAACCACAGAGAAGCGTGGCACCAGGTCAAGTCGCTACAATGTGGCATCGCGATTGGTGTTTAGGCTGCGGCATAATCACCGAAACCAGTTCATGAAGGCACCATGAGGTAGCTCAATACTTCGCACACCTTGTGCGCCGCAGTCGATCGTCGTGACGTCCGCACGGATTTCATACGAATGAGGAAGGGACGAGGATGAGGTGTGCGACGAGCGTACACTGGGTCCCACAACTCTATCGTCGATCAATCTGGATGACTCTATCTCATCGGGCTCTGTGGGGATTGTTAGTCGTATGGAGACCCATGTAGACACGCTTTCATGTAGTCGTTACGTACAACCCCGCCATACTCTGGTGTATGACGGCGAGCGCCCATGCAACAGTGGGGATTCGCGCCAGTCTGAATAGGCAGTTGCATTCCACCAGCCACAAGCTCGCCCGACTTGTCTCTCGCTCTCTCCAGCCTCGACCTTGCACTCCCTGCGGTCTTCCGCATCCAGAGCCGCCTCAATCTGTTCCCTCGCACGTTGTCCCAGTCAAATCAACCTGACGCTGCATGTTTTGGAGGTACCCCAGGACGCAGTCCGTCTCCCGAGATGGCTGAATCGAGCCTGTCAGCAGATTCGGTTTCCATAATGCGTCTGCAATCGACGGTCTTCTAGACAAGGAGGATGTCTCTCTAGAAGCCATCCTCGACGAAGACGATCTCCTCCAGGAATGTAAGGCGCAGAACACAAGGCTTATCGACTATTTCTCCCGCGTCAATGTGCTGCAGCGGCTCTTGGGTTACGTGACGGGTCAGATCGAGGGCGACGAGAAGGGTTCCTTCAAGTGAGTTTATGCGTATTGCTGCAGTGAGTGTGCGAGCTCAGAACAGCACCCCCGGAGGTACCCGTACGTAGCGACCGAGGTCCTGTGCAGCGAAATATGGTCCATCGTCGAGGCATGTGTCGCCAACCCGGACCAACTGCTCGTGCCGTTTTGGGAGACCGTTCTCGACAAGTCGCCCGAGGAGATGCGGGGCCAGGTGGTGATGGCAGCGCATTTCGCCAAGGTGAACGTCGCGTTCCTGAGCAAGAAGCCCGCGGAGGTGAATATGTACCCCGTTCATTCCGCTCTCTGTGATCTCAGTCGCCGCGTCCCAGATGCTTGCGTTCATCCAGGCGCAACCGGACATTGTACAACGGATCCTACGCCACATCGAAACACCTCCCTTCGCAGATCTCCTCGTGCGCGTCATCCAGCTCGATGAACACCCCGCCGGATCCGGCGTTCTTGAAGTATGTCTTCCTCTCTTGCCCGCTGAATTCGCCGCTGCGGTCCCCTCTTACCCGAAGGCACGCAGTGGCTGTCCAAGGAGAATCTTATGTCGCGTCTCATCAACCTGCTCTCCCCCGCGCACAGCAGCGACATGCATACAGTGGTTGCCGAGCTCATCAAGGGCATCATCTCAATGGCTGCGCCATCTCCAGCCGCGGGCATCTCTGACGGGCTGAACCACTTGCCAGCATCCAACGTCTTCGCGCGTGAACTCGCGCATCGGGACAGCGTGTCGAAGCTGATTAGCTTCATCCTATATGAATTCGGTCCGCATGCCGGTAGCGGTCCCAATGCCCACACCTCGACCGTCACGCCAGAGTCTGCAACCTCCTCCGTAGTGCAGTCAATATGCATCATCATTGAGCTCATACGGCAGAACAACTCGGACTATTTCGAGCCCTACCTCTTCCACACCCTCCGCACCCGCCTCATACAGGTACAACAACAGGTACAAATGAATCCCGAGGGCGCCCGTGAAAGCCTAGAATCGGCGATGAAGGAGATGGTCAACCGTATGGGAGTCGTCCACTTAGGCCCCGTCTTGGACCTTATGTGCGAACATCTGGATAAGCTACAACGTTTCCTCGAGGTACCCCGATCTTTGGTGCGTCACATCCCCTCGTAGCGTCATCCTATCTGATCTGAGTCTTCAGAATGGCCCCGTCCTTACCACGCTAGGCGCGATTCCGCCGCTCACATTCGAGCGGTACCGAATATGCGAACTTTATGCCGAGTTACTTCACTGCTCGAATATGGCCCTACTCAACCGCTCCTCGGACTTTGATCACCTGTACGACTCCGAAGGGCGGTTGCAAGGAGGGCTCTCTGCGCTCGAAGAGCTCGCACAAGTCATCGCGATTGGGAACGGGACAGGCGACAACGATGGCATGGATGACGAGGACGAAGACGAGGTCGAGAGTTCACACGAATTCCCTGTCTCGCACGCGCCGTCGAGCTCACTCATTGACTCGGATGAGGACATGAGCGGGGACGAGCCTGGAAGTTCAGACGACGACGCTATGGAGGAGATCGCGATGTACGATTCGCCGCGCACGGACCCGCAGGATAAGGGGTCTGAACATACCCCAGCCCGCGTCGCATCACCGATCACGCTGTCTACACCAGCTCACCCGTCTACGTCGCCCGGAGATGTGGCATCTTTCCCGCAGAGACAAACTCCTCCAGACCAGGAGGCTCCACACCCAAGACCGCGATCCAGCAGCTCCAGAAGAAGCTTAAGAAGACACACGAAGGATGTGCCCGCGGGCCGCCCCGTTCTTGGTGAAAGGCTCAAGCAACGGTTCCTGGAGGCGAACGTGGCTTCGACGTTGCTGGTGTGTAAAGCACAGGTCTGAGGCTTGAGGCAGTGGCTTATGCTTTCTTTACAGGACCTATTCTTTGAGTTTCCTTGGAACAATTTCCTGCACAGCGTGGTCTACGACCTGATTCACCAGGTCTTGACTGGTCGCGTGGACGGCGGGTTCAACAGGGAGCTGACAGTTGCGCTCTTCCGAGACGCGAGGTTGATGCACCGCATCATCGAGGGATCAAAACGAAACGATGTCGAGAGGTGCGTACCCTTCGTGCTATTGTGGTGGACCATGCTAATGATGTGTTGCAGTGGAAAGCCGAAGGGTCTTAGGTTAGGCTATATGGGCCACCTTACTCTCATTTCAGAAGACGTCATCAACGCCCTTGAACACCTTCCTCCTGATCTTCGTCTCCAAATCGGCCAATATGCACCTCAACCTGAGTGGGACGAGTATGTGACTGGACGATACAAGGAGACCAAGAAGAAGGACACCAGCCTACTGGGAGGTGGGAAACCCGTAGTCGCCCCTTCGATGCGGAGCGGCGCCGCGCAGTGGAAGGTTGACGAGGCGGATGCTGTCGCGACGTCTGCGCCAAGCCGCGCTTCAGAGCAGACACCGGCTGCCACAGAGATGAAGGGGGAGTTCCGACGGACAAGTACTAGACGGGAGGGTAGTGCCGACTTCGGTGCCATGCCTGTGGACGACGACGATGACGACTTTGAATCCACGCCACAGAGGGTAAGTGTACCCCTCCATCATTATATACACAATCTTACCTTTACGTCTGTGGATGGGGTGGCAGTTTGCTAACTATCTAGTCCACGAAATGCAGTCATCCGATCATCTAAACTCTGAGGATGAAAATTCGGATGAAGAGGAAGATGGTGGATGGCTAGCGCAGTCTACGTTCGAACTACGACCACCGCCAGTGACCGCACGTCAGCACGACAGTGATCGGCGACCGCTCAGTGCTAGCGGGTTTGAAGTACGTATGTGCCGTGGCATTACTACGGGTGACTGACAGATGTCGGTACAGGATGTATTCACACCTTCTTCGGCCTCTCACGCCACATTCCAAGACCCTTTCGACGACGTGAGTTTCCAAGCACCCGGGGGCGAATTGATCCTGAGTAACTGACGCCCAAATCCACAGGACACGTTTGGACCCTTCTCTGACACCGCCGCGGCAAGTGGGACGGATCCGTTCTCGTTCCCAAGCAATGCCGCTGCAGATGAATTTATGACGGAAAGCTCGTTCGACTCCTTTGGAGACTTCGGCGAGTTTCAAAGCGGGGGTTCTAGTTCATTCGAAGACGAAGGCAAACTGACGCCGACCGGCGCGGATAGCTGGAGTTTCGCGAGTGCATCTAGTACCGGCTCTTTCGACGAGGCCGAGCGGAGGCCGAGCGAGGGCGGTAGGTCAGATCAGGACGAACGGACTGCACGAGATAACTAGATAGTGTACGCTCCGGGTACTATATGTCTTGTGTCACTCCGCCCTACGTGTTGTGTATTAGATTGCTTCCTGTCTGTCATGTTTCCCTCTACTGCGGTGCTTTCACGCCCACGTTGCTAGCACTAATAGTGTACGATGACATGTTTAGATTTCCCCATAGACCGTCCCTTGGTCACAACATCATGCCGGCTGGTAGTGGTAGTTGCCCTCGCGCTGAACGGCGGCGAAGTCGAGGGTGGCGAGGACCTTGCCGGATGCGTCCTTGAGGGTGCACTCGACCTTGTCGCCGGGGGCCACGGGGCCCACGCCAGACGGCGTCCCGGTCAGGATGAGATCGCCCTCCTATAAATTCGGGACGGGGAAGCGCGGAAATGAGCATGGGTAGGGGTCTCGTGCCGCACTAGTAGCTGGGTGTGAGCGCACCTCGAGGGTCATGATCCCGGAAACGTGCTCTATCAGCTTGGGGATCTTGAACAACATGTCCTTGGTGTTACCGTCCTGCTTGACAGCGCCGTTCACCTGTACCGAAGTGCGGGTTCGTCAGTCGCAGATCCTTAGGACAAGACACGTTCCACCCGGGTTCCGGAACGGGCCCGCGTACCTTGAGGGTGAGCCCGAGGTTTGCCGCGTCGGCGACGGACTCCTTGGGGATGAAGGAGCTGGCATGTGGGGATCAGCACTGTGGGCCAAGCCGACGCCCGACGCCGCCGTCATTGTGAAGGTGAGCGTACCTGATAGGCGTGAAGGTGTCGAGGCCCTTGGCGATCGTCCAAGGGAGGCGCTTGGCCTTGAGCTCGTCCTGCACGTTGCGCGCGGTCATATCCACGGCCAGCGCTGGAAGCAGCATCGACATCGATTAGCGTGTACTCGGTCACGGTGGGGTTCGGACAAGAGCATACCATAGCCTGCGATGTAGCTTTCCACATCGGATTCGGAGATGTCGCGGCCGCGCTTGCTGACGACGACGCCGAGCTCAACTGTAATATCCTTGGTTAGCGCGTGCTCCGAGACTAGTATGTAAGACATGGAGAAGCCGAACCTTCGTAGTGAGCGATAACCCCTTTGGGGATCTCTACGTTACCGCCCGAAGGGAGGAAGCTCGTAGTGGGCTTGAGGAAGAAGAAAGGCTCTTTCGGGATGGGGTTGTTGAGCTCCTTGGCATGTTCGCCGTAGTTGCGGCCAATAGCAACAATCTGTTTGAGGCGCGGAAGCTGAGTTAGCACAGACAATGCAAGGGCTGGACGACACGCACCTTCTTGCCTTGCTGGACGAACGACGAGGCAGTCATGCGGGCAGACGTTTGGCTGAATGTCCGTCGCGCAAGAGTTGAGCGAGTGAAACCTGTTGCCCTCAGACCGTTTCGGAGCGCAATCGTCGACATGACTGTACGCTTTCCCACTGTGGAACTTCTTATTGAATGCGAATCTTGTAACGTTGATGTCTCGACCGAAAACCAGGGCTACAGCTTAGGCGCCGGTTACTGTGTATTGTGTGATGATTCTGCTATTAGGATTGCTCAGCATGGAGCTCGATGACGAGTGCGGCGTGAGCACCGAATGAAGTGTACCTGTAAGAACTAGTGCCCAAAGCGTCAGTCAACCCTGGGTCGGATATCCTACCAAACGAAGACGGCCAATCAACGTACTAACGCCACTAATATCCTACTAGCTCGCGCTAAAGAGCTAGTTAGTGAGGCCAAGTGTCAAGAGTGCCAGCTCAGAGCCATAACACGCCGACAGAGTCTGGGCACAGGTACCGAGTGGTGGTATGTGGCTGTTATTATTACAATGTTACAAGGGCACATGGTGTAGTTGGTTATCACATCTGCTTAGCAATTGACTGATAAGTCATAACTTGCAGAAGGTGTTGGGTTCAATTCCCAATGTGTCCATTTTTGTCAAAGTTTTGCACGCCCCCATTTGGACACATATCCACGGCATTTCTTCGCCTCCCGGAGGCTGTGGGTCCCTCTGACCTCATTCAGCCCGGCGCGTCTTGGAAGCCCTTTGCGACACTTCTGCTCGGCCTGTGGGGCGGCTCCCCGTGTTCTCCCCGAACGCCGCCGTTATTCTTGTTCTAGTCCACAGGAAGGCCTCCGCGACGTGCAACATTCCTGCCCGCCGCCTGACACAGCCAAGGACGAGCGCGGCGAGCCCCTCTCGTTTCCAGATCGGGCAGCTGTGGCAAGGCCGCAGGGGACCGCCGAGCAGCCGGACCGAGCCGGCTGAGGCCGGCTCGGCGTCCCATGTCCTCGCCCCGCAGAGATCTCTTGGCTTGCCAAGTCGTCCACCGCTGAGGCACTTGGCGCGCATGGGAATTCGCCGTCCTCGCCCCTCAAGCCCATATAGCTCCCCACCGCCAAGGTTCTTCTCGATGCTTCACCCGCCTTTATAACGCGTCCCTGCTCGTCCCGTCCTCCATCGTCCTTCGCATCGCGCCCGCTCAGGAGCTCCCTCGCGCACCCCGCGTAGCTGGTCTGCCTTCTCTGCTTCCCTCAAGCCCCGGAAAAATGAGCTCGTATCTCCTCCCCCTTCTTGTCTTTGCTCTCACCGCTTCCGCCAATCCGATACGCGTACGCGCAACCACCGAAGGGTCAGTTTCCCCCGCTACCTTTTTAACCACCGCCTCCCCCCGCTCATGCTCTCTTGTGGATGGATAGACAAGACGACGATACCCCGACAGTCGACGAAGCGGAGAATGGACCGGATGGACATCTCACTGAGCCGTGGGTGGTCGGCGTTGCCGTAGCCTTCTGTACGTCCCTCAAAATTTCTCGTTGGCCGTTCTTTCCCTCATCGTCTGCTCTAGCCATCATCATTGCTGGCGTCGCGGCCATCGTCATTTTCCTCAAGTTGAGACAGCGTCGCCGCCGTCGTCAGCAACAGAACGACCTCTCACGCAGCGACCCGCTCAACCCGCGCCCTTCGAGGGAGCAGACCTGGAAGGGCCCATACACTTCACGCGCGTCGTATACGCGGTCCCCGTCACCGGTAAGTCCCTCGGCCCCGACCTTCGCCTATTGGTGCGCGATAATTGCTGACGCTCCGGCGCTCGCTAGCCTTCAAAGGCGCATCTTCGCGAGGCGAAGTGAGGCACCTGGCGTAGACCGAGGTCCTCTCGAGTCCTTATCCCCGCGCGTCGACGTCCGCTTATACCGGTGCACTCGTGCGTTCCCGTCGGACTTTTTGCACCCACGCCCACCCCTAACGTACGCCACCTTCTCCACACAGAGTTCCGGCGCCGCCCACACACGTTGGCTACGATAGTCATCACCTCCTCGGAGATGTCCGCCAGCGCCGCAAGTCCCTGATGCCCAGCTCCGGAGTCTGCACCCATCGCCGTCGAGAGACGCCGCAACGCGGAAAACGCGCTGAGACGGCGCCCACCCACTTCGGCGCCGTTCCGAGCACAAGATATCCGGCGCCGTGCATTCTTCATAGGGCCAGGCTTAGCCAAGGCTGATACAGTCGTTACCTGGACCACCGCGCCATGGATGCATCGATCGGTGCTTCCCAGTATGTTGTTGTACTCTACGTTAATCTGTATTATACGAACACTACTACCTTTGTTTCCGTTCCTTGACAATCTGATCTCTTGGTGAAGCCGAGTGCCATCTCGGGTATGTCAAGAGTTCCCTGCACCCTCTCATACAAGGGCAACCTGAAATGCGGGGAAGAGGATTTAGACCTTTTAGCGTGTCGAGCCCCCATATTGAGGCTTGTGAGGCGATCAAACTGGACTCCGGGGTTTGCGTGGGCCTTTGGACGTCAGGGCTAGGACGGGGACGTCGGTCTGCGTGACGTGTTATTTTTTAGCCAAGGCCTAAGAACATACCAACCGCCGACGGCTGCCGTGGCCAAGCTGATAAACTTTGATTCGACTTGCGTCGAACTCTGTCGTGCGTGACCAACAATATGACGCGCGTATAAAGACTTATTGTCGGTGTCCTATAGCTTCCCACTCGGCCGAGCCATCCGCTAAATACACATGCAGTGCGCCGACACCCGTTGCAACAACCCGACGCATAAGTCTCTAGGCGTTCATTATGGTATCCGAACGGAACACGGCCTGCATCTCGGATTTGAGGCGGGCTAGCTCTCACTCATCTGTCTTATATACACGGCTAGGTCACTAAGGAAACTTTCCAGCACACACCGCCTGGGGGAATGTGTTCTCCGCAATGTGGTGCAGAGCGCTGAGGATAAGTTTTGTTACAAAATCATATGCCACGTCTTAAAATGCAAGGTTTGAAAAAAAAGGCGTACAACATAAGCTACCGCGGGTTCCACGGATTCCAGGTCCGGGGAACCGGGAAGTGAATGCCTTTGGCCATGGAGTGGCACCGTCTCGTTGTCTCGTGCATTCGATGGAAGGATATGACTGAAGGCTTCTCGGAGAGAGCCACGGACTTGATGTGTTCTTGGACGCCAAGTAAGCCGGAACTGGCTAAGGCTGGGATGTGCACGGAGAAGTTCATATAGTCCCAAAGAGTCGCGCCTGTTTCCTACTCTAGATGTATGGAAAACATATCATCGATGACGCAGGATGAATAAGACTGGGCAAAGCCGGGGCCGGTCGCGGCCAGGCGCAGTAGTAAGATCATGGACGTGAGAAAGTGGATGTGGGTCATACCGCCGGGCGTTTGAACTGCCGAAACGGGAGAAAGTCGGGCCGCAGCCCTAACCCCACTTGTTTCTATTCCCGGGGGGAGGGTCAGGTGATCTGTGGAGAGCTAGAATGACTCGGGGGGTTTATAGAGTGATATTTTGACTCCTGAGCTCGGTTTTCCTTGGACTCCTCCTTGCTCTTGCCCCGTTCGCTGCCCCGTTGTCGTCGTCATCACCAACGCCGCCGCCAGCATGTCCCTCTCAGCTTCAAGGATTCGCGTGTCGTCCGCCTCGAAGGTGGCCACGCCTGCGCAGTTCGCGCGCGCGCGCTCGACCGTGGCAGGCTCGAGCGTGTCCATGCTCGAGGCCAAGTCTAGGGTGCGGGAGCATGCTAGGAATATTAGCAGGTCTAGCACTCGCGAGGCGACTGCGACCTCATCCACTGTGTACGCCCTCAGTGCTTTTCTTCCCTTGCGAAGTTTATAACACAGCGCATACAGCCGGTTGCCCTCAAGAAACAACGTTCCTTACGCCCCACCGTCTCTTCCTACACACACGGAAGGCCCCCTCGATGACTCTTTCGTCGGCATGTCAGGTGGCCAAATCTTCCACGAGATGATGGTCCGTCACGGTGTCAAGCACATCTTTGGATACCCCGGCGGCGCCATCCTCCCCGTTTTCGATGCCATTTACAACTCTCCCCAATTCGACTTCGTCCTCCCCAGGCATGAACAGGGCGCAGGACACATGGCGGAGGGCTATGCTCGCGTAACGGGAAAGCCTGGCGTCGTCCTCGTGACCTCTGGGCCTGGCGCGACCAACGTCATAACCCCCATGCAGGACGCCCTCAGCGACGGTGTTCCCCTCGTCGTCTTCTGCGGTCAGGTCGCGACCTCAGCCATCGGCTCCGATGCTTTCCAGGAAGCCGATGTCGTCGGTATCTCAAGAGCCTGCACGAAGTGGAACGTCATGGTGAAGGACATTGCCGAGATTCCTCGCCGCATCAACGAAGCGTTCAAGATCGCGACGTCGGGCCGGCCAGGTCCCGTTCTCGTCGACCTTCCCAAGGACATCACTGCGAGCATCCTGAAGACGCCTCTGCCGTACAAGATCACTACGCCCGGCAAGCCCCTCGGCCTCCCCACAAACCCCCTGTACCCCACCGACCAGCCCATCGACACCACGCAGATCCAGCAGGCGGCCGACCTCATTAACCAGGCCAAGCGGCCCGTCATCTACGCCGGGAATGGTGTCCTTTCCTCTCCTCTCGGCCCCACCCTCCTTAAGCAGATTTCGGACCAGGGCAACATCCCCGTCACCACGACCCTGCAGGGTCTCGGTGCGTTCGACGAGACGGACGAGAAGAGTCTGCACATGCTCGGCATGCACGGGTCCGCGTACGCGAACCTCGCGATGCAGGAGGCGGACGTCATCATCGCCCTCGGTGCACGGTTCGACGATCGCGTGACGGGCAAGGTCGACCTCTTCGCGCCCGCTGCCCGCGCGGCCGCCCAGCAGGGCCGCGGCGGTATCATCCACTTCGAGATCCAGCCCAAGAACATCAACAAGGTCGTTGAGGCGTCGATCCCCGTCCTCGGCGACGTCGTGGCGAACATGGCCGTCCTCGCGCCCCTCATCAAGTCGTCTGCGCGCAAGGAGTGGTTCGACGACATCCGGGAGTGGAAGAAGGAGTACCCCTTCACGTACGTCAAGAGCGCGCCCGGCGCGCCGATGAAGCCCCAGGAGGTCATCGAGGAGCTCGACGCGCAGACGGCGCACCGGAAGGATGATGTCATTATCACGACCGGTGTCGGCCAGCACCAAATGTGGGCGGCGCAACACTTCCGGTGGAGGCACCCCCGCTCCATGGTCACTTCAGGTGGCCTCGGCGTAAGTCACATAGCATGTCTTAAACAGGCGCGTTCTGATCACTCTATCGATAGACGATGGGCTTTGGTCTCCCTTCGGCCATCGGTGCCAAGGTCGGCGCCCCTAACAAGACCGTCGTCGACATTGACGGCGACGCGTCGTTCAGCATGACCGCGATGGAGCTCCAGACCGCGTCGCAGTACGGCATCGGCGTAAAGGTCCTGGTGTTGAACAACGAATTCCAGGGTATGGTGCTCCAATGGCAAGGTAAATGACTCGTTTATGTGCTGTGAAGGATTATGCCCAACCATGCTCTCCTAGATCTATTCTACGACGCACGGTACGCCCACACGCGCATGGTCAACCCCGACTTCATCGCTCTGGCGAAGGCGATGCGTATCCACGCTATCCGCTGTGAGCGCGCGGAGGACCTCCCGGCCAAGATGAAGGAGTTCCTCGAGTACGATGACTCGAAGCCCGTCCTCATGGAGTGCGTGGTGGAAACCAACGAGCACGTGTTCCCCATGGTAAGTGGGCTTCATGGCGTAGAGATCAGCTGGTTGCTTACAATCCATTTGCAGGTCCCCGCGGGCAAGGCTCTCCACGAGCAGATTCTCCACCCCACTTTCCGGGAGGCGTATGCTGCCTCCCGCAAAAAGCAGTGATCTCCCCTCATCTGCTCCCTGATATTTCTTAGGGTTTGTTTGCTATTGTTACGGTTAATCTACATACGCACGTTTGGGGGACTATCGTCCGCACTGACCTCCATCCACACATTTATTACCATACCACCGTCGCATTGCCTTCGTTGGGCGCACTTACTCTCGCATGTATTCGTTGGTTCTTCATCGCATTAGGGAAGAAGCAAAAGTCCCTCTGGGGATGCACCCATGTATCTACTACGCCATATCATGACTTGGAAAAAGGCCGAAGGGGCCACCGTGTTTTGCTTCTGGTTATTCTCATACTGTGTGCTTTATATAACGCCGTCAACGATCTTGGAGTTACTGCAGTCCATTCAACATGGACCCGGAAAAACCTCGCCTTTCCCATGAATACAATACGATAAGTGATATATTGATAAATCATAGTCTGCGCAGAAGTGCCATTACATGACGAACGTCTGAATACACTCCCCCACCATCATCCCGACTTTTTCCCATCTGTCGAGCTATCCATGAGGGCCTGAATCATCGCCGAACCGACCTTCGTGGCCTCTTCGAACCGTGATTCAAAGAAACCGGCGGTGTGCATAAACCGTTGGCGGTACAGCTCGAAGTTCCCGAACGAGACGCACTGGCTCCACCCCCGGGCGGCGACGACGAACTCGAGGTCGTCCGCGCGGTGCGCCGTCTCGCGCAGCGCCGCGGCGAGGGCACCGTCGAGGCGCGCCTCGGAGCGGAAGAGGTACTCGGCGACGCCGATCCAGAGCCGGAAGATCGGCGTCGCGGCGAGGTCGAGGTGCACGAAGGGCTGGATGCCGAGCGCGGCCCAGCAGTCGACCATCGCGAGCAGTGAGAGGTGGGAGTTGGGCGGGACGCTGCTGCGGACGCCGCCCGGGGAGAGCGGCTCCGCGGGCTTCTTGCCAAGCGAGAAGCGGTCGAGGACGTCTTCGGAGAGGAGGATCGGCGGGCGGCCGTTGCTCCCCGGGCTCGGCGCGCGGGGGGCGTCCGCGGGGGCGATGGTGGGGCTGAAGAGCGGGTCGCCGAAGACCTTGGCACGGGCGGCGTAGATGCGGGTGCGGAGGGCCGCGGCGTCGCCCGCGAGCATGAGCTTGAAGATCTCGGTCGTCGAGCGCGCGTACTGGTCGATCTGGACGCGCGCGGCGGGGTTGAGGATCGCGAGGCCGGCGTAGACGTGCCATTTGTTGGAGTAGATGCGGAGCATGATGTTCACTTTGACGGTCTCTATCCCGCCGACGTACAACCCGTGCTCCCAGGGGTAAGAAGAGGCGGAGTGCCAAGCCGTGCCCATACTGGAAGTTTCCCGATTAGGGGGGCAGAAGGAACAGATGCGACGAAGCATACCTTAGGAACGCAGCGTGTGTGACAGCCTGGGTGTTGGCAGTGACGACGTCGTGATCTTCGTAAGAGAGGTAGACATAACGTGAACCTAGAGGTTTTAGGATGTGCTCGACAAGCTTGAGCGCGTCGTCCGTCGCTCTGTACCTGATGATAACCTGCGCTATTTTCAGTGCCCAGGACTCTTCTCACCATCCATGACACGTACCAAAGGTTGTCCCGCAGTCGAAACGGTCGGCCCATGCAAGGAATGGCATGAAACGATGTTGACATCTGCAGGGAGATGCTTATCGAATGCCTCCTTTTCTGGTGCCTTCACAGAGGTCTGCCCTGATACGATTGCGCCGACCTTTGTTGCTGGGAGCAGTCAGCGAGGCGAAAACATTCGAAGAGACGCAAAACCTACACGGGCCATATTCAGCGACCACACGATCGATGAATTCCGCCTCGACTGAGTACATGATAAAGTCGGACACGCGTGACACTAGATGTCCATCCGCCATGACATGAATGCCCGGTACCCCTGTATACAAGTAATCGCGTGAGCCTATCGTTTTTCAGGACACTGAATATCATGCTTGACAAACCTGCCCATTTCTCTTTCAGAAAATCAAACTTGGCGGGAAGATCACAAATGTATATCCTGGCAGGGAGTCAGCGGATAGGTGGAATTGTAGGTAGACAAGAATGACTTTTTCCATCCGGCTTGGGAGAAACAACGTGCATAGAGACTGCCCATGGCACCCATACCAATGATCCCAATCGCCGGTTGCTCCTCTATAGGTGCATTAGGGGTGACATTGGGTCGGACTGCCATGGCGGAGCCTCTGAAAATTGAACTATAGAAAGGGAAATGTCAGATTGGCAAGTTGGAGGGTGGATCATCTCTAGTAACGTGCCACACCTAGTGAACGTTAACTTCGACGCCGGGCGGGCTAGGATACGCAGTAGAAAACGGATGACTTACGATAGTGTTGTTAGTTCAAGAAAAGGAGGCGTCCCGCTTGCGATAGGATCTCCTGTTACCTCCTCTGACCTGGAGAATGCAGGTAGGATGCAAGAAAGCCACACTGTGATGACTCTACCACCTCTCCGCGCTAGACCCCCAGCAAAGCAACCTAGGGGTATCTACGAGCTCCGGCCGAAGGATTTCTTCGGAAGAACATTGCGGCCAACCCTGTGACTGCACTGCACACTGAGAGACCAATCGGGAAAGGCGTCTAGAACACAAGTATGACTCGACACCCCCTCCAACGAGTACGACGGCAGAGCCTCGTCACATTTCCGGCCAGCGCAAATCTGTATAATTAAGTAGTCTACTCAAGACCCGCTACGGCGCCGCCGGGCCGTGGGATAGGGTTAGTATCTACGCACGAACTGGGGTCGAAGTCTACTGTACGGATGTACGATACAATATGGCAATCCCGAGATTGGCATCTAAGTTACGAGCAAGGGAGGTAAACGAGTGTGCAGGTATGTCGGCAGAGATCCAGATCCTATGATGGTTTGTACAAGGGTAGCGTATGGATAACTCGATCATATGCGGCGAGAGCGAAACAGAGCGTGATGTGAGATGCTGGACATGAATTATGAGGATGAGGATGGGTAGATGGATGGCAGGGTGGATGGATGGATGCTATGGCAATAGTGGGGGGATTAGGATAGTATGTAGATGCAATGAGACGAGATCGTTAGATACAATTGACGATACGACGGATACCTGGATGCGTGTTAGTCCGACGAATCGAGGTTCATCGTCGAGTGACTACGGCCCCTACTCTGGGAGCCCTTATTAATCACAGCTGTTACGCAAATTAGGTCAGGGCCAGGCGGCGCACTCGTTGGAACTGCAGGACGCACCACTGTATGGTATGTGTTCCTGAAACCGCACCTCGCCTCTCTACCTTTGCCGACTTTACACCGTCCATGATCTTCCTCCAGATTTTCGGATCGCTTGACGGATGCCATGGCCAGTCGAACGGCCCCAGATCCAAATGCGGGAACATGACATCAAGCTGCTTCGCGACCATGTTAACCTGCGCCGCCTCCGTATCGCCCGGCAACCATATGTGCCTCAGCGCATGGCTTGACCGCTTTGCCACGGCCTTGTGCTCAGCGGAGGCGCGTACATGGAGGTCGACCGACGCGAGCGCAAGCGTCCGTAGCTCTGGGCAGTGTTCCGCAAACGCGGATAGTGCGTCGAGCGGGAGTCCCGCTGACGCGGGCTGGTACAAGAGCGTGAGCATTTTGAGCCTGGGCCATGCCTTCGCGAGGGCTTGCGCGTCGGACGCGGCGAGCGAGAGTGCGACGCCTGTACCGGATACGACGCTGAGGTGCTCGAGGAACGGGAGCTTGAGGAGGGGCGCAAGCACGTCGAGCGGCGCGGGGCAGCCGGACCACGAGCCGGAGAGGGAGACAGTTCGGAGCGCGGGGAACTGCGCGGCAAGCGTCGTTAGGCATGCCCGGTAGTCGCGCCAGGGGTCCGGGCGGGGGTCGAAGACGCCGAATGTGGTGAGTTCACGCGATGCGACGCGCGAGAGGAGGCGAGCGACGAGTGCGAGGGTTCCGTGCACCCGGAGGGTGCGGAGGGCGTGGAAGCCGGACGCGAAGGCCTCAGCGATGAGGTTGTCCGTACCGCCGGTGAGAGAGATGCAGAACTCTTCAAGACCGAGGGCAGCGCAGGATTGCAGGACGGGGGAATTCAGAGGAAGGAATCCTCGATGCGCAAAGTTGATGATGCGCAGGGATTTGAGGGTCTTGAGTTCTCCGAGACGAACGACCGTGGAGGCATAAACACGCCCCGATAGGGTGAGGGACTCCAGTGATGGCGCGTTCTCGTTGAGGAGATGGAGGAATCGGGTTACCAGATCGTAAAGGACGTCCGCCCCAACAAGCCCGGTTTCCCTATCCTCCGTTCCTATCCCACCCGCAACCAACTCCCTCAGCGACGCAGGGACAAATGGTAGAAAGTCGAGGATGTCTCCATCGGTCCGTTGGTGCCAGCGGAGGACCTGTAACTTACAAAACAGGATACCACCATTCAAAGGTGCGTGTAGCCTGTCATGCACAGATGGATGAATCCGGTGGATGTCGGAGCGATGCGCCAGTCGTCGCACACATGCGGCATAATAGCGCAGGCGGGAGAACGTCGGCTCGTCTACATCCGAGACGAGGGTCTGAGTGGCCACCAGTTAGTGAGCGTAAGTTGACGTCATGCTAAGGAGAGGCCACATACGTAGGTTGACTTGCCGTCCTTGTCGTCCACCTTTTGACAAACTGGTGCTAAAATGCCAGTGAAGATGGAAAGTAGGTCGACCTGTCGCCACAACACTTGGGTTGCGGGCCTAAAGAGGGCTTTGCTTGATCTCGCACAGAGGGCGAGAGCGGATAGACCTGAATTGTCGCATTTTAGTGAGGGGAAAGAGGCCGGGGCAAGGTATTCCAGAATTTCGTGGAGGATGTCGTCGTTCCAAAGCTGGCGAGTAGACATGGCGGAGCTGCTGAGACCCAACGGGCTAGGGAGCAGGGTGGGGGCACCTAGACGGGGATCAAGAGCATGCTAGGCCCAAACTCAGCATATATGCGGGGCGGCTCGGACGGCCTGCAGGCGATCAAGGGCGGGGCGGAGGCAAGGGGTGACGAGAGGCTAGTGCTGGTCTCAGGACGAGCGAGGCAAGGCGGGCGGGCGCAACGTGCCTCCGCCAAGATGACGCAGATGGCGCTGCCCGACCCGCGGAGCCGCCGGCTGGCCCACATGCGCCCGGCCACGGGTTCGAATCCCCGCGGTGTCCTCATTCCGGGCACTCGCTCGACACGCTCGACCGTGATACAGCTGCACAATGTGATTGATACAGCGCGTGCCGCATCCTCTCAGCCCCTGGTCGCCCGCTGCGGGCTCAGGAGAGGGCGTAGTGTGTGGCTCCGTACGAGGAGGGGGTCAACTTGGCCGCCTGCGGTGGTGTGGCAGGTGCGGGCAGCCTGTCGGATGAGGCCTTGTTGCAGCGCAAGCGACGTCTACGTAACCCTCACCTCGACTCTCACCTGGAGGCCTTCCCTCCCCCCGATAATCTTTTCTTCCTTCCCGCCTTCTTCACGCGTCCTCCACGCTGGAGCATCTCCCTACTTCTGCCTGAGATCCCCCTGTCATGGCCGCCTCATTCGCGGCCTATGCATCCCAATTCCTGACGAGACAGCAGAGCACCGGCGCGTCCAGTCTGTCCTCCTCTCAGCCCCTCTTCTACTCGTTTTCAACGGACAACGGCTCTCGTCCAGGCAGCCCCCGCCATGCCACTGTCGATGACCTCGATGATCCCCATCTGCACGCAAGCAGTATGAGCAGAGCTACCATTCGCAGGGACCAGGATGTACCCCAGGACGAGGAGGATCCCTATCTCCGCTTGGACGAGGACGAGCCCGGCATGTCACACCAACAGGCCGCTTCAATACCTCTACTTGGGGTGTCGGATGCGGACGGAGGTAAGGGATGGCTTGCCCATGCATCTCCCCTCCGTTCGCCATCACCGTCCCCGTCCAACTCCTCCGCCGACTCCGCCGGTCCGCCTCCCGATATCCTCCATCCTCGCGTTCCCTCTCCACACTACACTCGCCCTCCACAACCTACGTCCTACCAGCCTGCTCCGCCTCCGCAAACTGCCATATCCTTATCGCTCACAGAGTCGCTTCTTCCTCGAGACGGCCGCACACGACCAGTAGACGTCTTCTCACTTCCCGACCCCCGCTATGTCCCCCGCAATCGCAGGAAGTTCAACGACTCCGTATGGACGACCGTCTGGTGTGCAGGCGTCGGCGCATCCGTATTCGGCTCCGTCATCATTCTCTTCTTTACTCACTCTCCCCCGAGCTCTTCAAAGGGGTCCTACACGACACTGTTGCACACCATCCCACTACTCACAATCCTCACCTTTGTGAGCGCTGCTGTATGCTATGTGCACGTATTCCTCCTCCGAATATTCGTCAAGCCCGTCATGATCGCAACGTCGGTGTTCATCCCCGCCACGCTCCTCCTTTCGGCGGTATGGGCATTTGTCGGGAGTTTCATGTGGGATAGCAATACAGAACCCACATGGGGAGAGACTGTTGGGTGAGTTCCAATTACAGTGCTTATGAATTTGCTATTGATGGTATGGTTCAGGTTGCGGCTGTTCTCCCTCATCCCACTCGTTCTCGCCATTATTACGGGGCGACGATTACTCCATCTACCCCGCGAAATCCACACCGCGTCATCCCTTCTCAATCTAACGACTCGGCTGTTGATGGAGAACCCATTCCTGCTGGCACTATCCCCCGCAGTCCTTCTCGCCATGCTCTTGTTATCCATCCCTTTCATTACACTTGCATTCCGCTTCCTTCTTGTGGGCATTACTACCGGTGGACCACAACCTGCGTGGCATGTCAGCGAGTGGGCCCATTGGGGTATCGCTGCCACAGTTGGTGTGTGGTTATGGTCATGGGGAGTTGCGCGAGGTTTGATTCGCGTAACATGCGCCGGGGTTATTGGGGCCTGGTATTTCGCTGAGTGAGTTGTTAACACCCATATAGTCTTCATTCACAAACTCATTCGCAATACAACAGCCCAGTGCTTCCGCCACCACCGCCCACGTCCACCCACACAATACACGCTGCGCTCATGCGTTCCTGTCAACCCTCGCTCGGGACTATAGTCCTCTCAGCGCTCATCGTCACGGGCATTCGGGTGCTAGGGCTCCTCATTCTGGCCCTTCGTGCTCTACCCGCGTACCTGCCACCGTACATGCGGATAGTGACCGTTGGAGCAGGAATGGCTGTTGGGTATTTGGAAGCTGCTACCAATTCTCTCAGCACGTACGCACTTATCTACACGGGCTTAACCGGAGATGCATTCTTCCCGAGTGCTCGGAGGGCGCGCGCACTTACTGGTGCAGTGGAGAGCCCATCCTTGGTGAACTACAGAAGGAGGTTCAAGACTGAGCGTACGTGCTATGTCCTCGTTCAGCCATTTGTCTGCCTGACGTTCTTGCCCATCCAGCCCCGCTTACATTGCTCACCGTCGCACCGCTTACGCTGACATTCCCGTTTGCGCTGATCACGTATCTCTTCGTTGCGCACACTCTAGGTGCCCCTGACTCGGCACTCTCAGCTTCCCTCCTCGCCGGGGCAGTCACCGCTCTTGTCGGTCTGTTCTGCATTGGCCTGGTCAAGGATACGTGGGTTGACCCCGCTATTTTATACCGCTCCTACTCACTCGACATTATAGAGCTGATACGTTATACATTTGCTACTGTATCGATAAGGACGTAGGGGAGCGTCGGAGGGATGAGGTGTTTTCAGCTGTGAGTGGTTCCCTATCGTTCAATGACTGTCACTCAGTTCTATTTGATCAGTTCGAGTATGAGAACCGGAACCGGACTGCTCAGCCACCCCAGCAGCAACGCCGGCCAGCCCCGGCTCCTCCTGCACCTATACACCACATACTCCCAACGCAACGCGACCGCCGCCAGCCGCTTCCGACCTCTCCACCGCCAATCCACGAAGAGTCCGAAGACGAGCAGCCCTTCTTTGGGCACGTGCCCACACGCGCGCCGGCGCCACAGCGTCCGACGCGCGACTCGACCCCAGATCCGTTCGACGTCGACCATTCCCCCTCGGAGCACGACGCGGGCGCGTTCCTCCTCCAGCACGCGCCGGATCCATACGCTTCTGCGCCGCGTATGCCGCTAAGCCAGCGCGTGCCCGACACGCGGCACCACGTGGAGAGCGACGAGGAGGACGGGGAGGAGAGTCAGATGTTCCCTGGGAGCGACTTGTTCTGAGCCGGGCGACGGACCGACCGTGCATGTGTACTACGGAACTCTGACTATCATCCCTGTCTAATAGTCGTGTTCTCACCCACCAGGGGATCGACCGGACCCCGTCTCAACTGTTCTTGATCTGTTTGTCTGTTATAACAGACATATGCGCGCAAACCTCTCCACTGCGCCATTGTCCTATTCATCTCCGGAATCGTCCATACTTACGGTTTTCACGCTCACGGATCGGTTACTCCTTCATATCGTCATAGCATAGGTCTTCCTGGATTGTTGTACATACATACATATACATTTAGAACCAATTACGCGGCATGCGTGTTTGTCCTACTTCGGAGTGCGAGACTGCCTAAAGAGTGTATTCGAGCTTACGACAGAGCTAGAGCCTTGCCGGCGGAGCAGTCGCGCTGTCCGGCGTGATCTGGATAACGATCTTGCCAAAGTGGTCTCCTTGTTCGAGCAGCTGAAAGCCTTCCTCTGCTGCGGCAAGCCCGTCGAGGACCGCGGAGACGACGGGTACGATGCGGTGCTCGGCCATGAATGCGGTTGCAGCGGCCAGGTCTGCGCGCGAGCCCATCGTTGACCCGAGCAAGCGCTGGTTTTTCATCACCTCGCGCATCGTCATTGTCACTTTCGGGCCGGCGTGCCTGGGAGACACAGGTGAGCAAAGCGAGGACGAAGGCGGAATTGAGGGGGAGGTTGGGGAAGCAAGAAGAACTCACATGCCGAACACGACGACTCGTCCACCTTGCGCCAAGATGGGGGACGTCTTCATGAGAATTCCGTCACCACCCGAGTCAATGACGACACTCAGAAGACCTGCGCCGTGCTCCTTCATGAGCGCACCCAGCTGCGCGGGCCAGTCCTCTTCACGCGCGGGGGTAACGGTTAGCACGTTTCCCTTCTCTCGCAGTACAGAAGACGAGGAGACGTACTGGCTTTATAGCTCACTCCACCTCGCGCACCAAGCTCAACTGCGCGCCGGATCTTGTCCTCGCTCCCGCTCGTGACATAGACTTTGGCACCCTGCGCGACGCAAAGCTGCAACGCGGTGAGCGCGACGCCACCTCCGATACCGGTGATGAGCACGTTGTCTCCCGCTTTCACTGCGCCGTTGATCATAGCCGCCCTACCCTCGCGCAGTCAGCCTTCGCCGTGTATACAGCAAGATTGAAAAGCATACCTCCACGCAGTAACCGCAGCGAGCGGCCATGCTGCGGCATGCACATCGTCGAGGTGATCCGGGGTAAGGAGTACCTGATCACGCTCGACGACGGCATACTCGGCGAAGGTACCAAACGGTGTCATTGCAGTCCCGCCGACGACCGTAAAGCTGGGCTTCGCGTTGAGACATGTATCGTAGACTTGTAGACAAAACACTCACCTGGACTCTGGGGCGTCTGGGTCTCGGTCCCATCCACGCATGGGGAGGAAGAATACTCGCTTGTTAAGGAGGGGGTCGCTGGTATCCGCGGTCGCGACAACTAAGCCTGTGTGAGAGCATGAGACACGCGCAAATATGCCAAATAGACTATCGGGACTGTGGAGGGAAGTGACAATGCGTACCTGCCGCGTCCGCGCCCATGACGTTCCCAAACCCGATCCCCGGGTACATGCCCTTTCGAAGCCAAAGCTAATATCCGCAAGCATGAGGCACAGTCGTGGCCGCACGATCTTGCAATGCTCACATCTCTATGATTGAACGCAGCTGCATTGACCTTGACGAGGAGTTCACCCTGCTTGAGATTGGGGATGGGCCGTTTCTCAAGGACCGCATCATGGAGGACGGGCTTCGAAGAACTGGCGGTCTTGCGCAAGACGATGGCCTTCGTTGTCTCAGGGAACGCTGACATGGTGGAATTGGGGGGAATGCGGGGTAGACATGTTGCTTATGAATGTGGAAGCCAGTGGGGATCCGGAAACACCGCGCTTGGGGCAGACCCGGTAAATGAAGCGCACGCACAGACCCGATTGCCGGTCACGGTGTAATCAACATGGGGTTCCCGATTAGTCAATTCGCATAGAACCACCACCACCCCCAGGACGAGACGGTCGGCACTGCGGCA
The DNA here is from genome assembly GCA_900155495.1 of Porogramme epimiltina. Lineage (NCBI taxonomy): Eukaryota > Fungi > Basidiomycota > Agaricomycetes > Polyporales > Polyporaceae > Porogramme > Porogramme epimiltina. The sequence goes on from FTLJ01000711.1 coordinate 27,814, forward strand.
GAAGGCCTTGTCGCCCCTTTGTTCCTCCCTCCCCAGAGAAAATCATACGTATAGGTATCGTATAAGCGCGACCTCGAAACTTGCGGATCACTCACATGCCTCTAGCGATATCTCGCATACTTACCCCAAGGACTTTCTACCAACTTTTCACGCCATTCAACGCTGCTTGTTGGTTCTCGTTGCACCCCAAAAAACTAAACCCAGAAACAGAACAGGTATGCGCGTGAAAATAAGATAGCGAAGCATTTGCTGATATCGCATCTTTTCCTCCACAGGATGACCAGACAATTGCGCGCCCGCACCTCTCGTCCAAACTACGCCACCCTCGCTGGCCTCGAGGACGAGGACGGCGCGGGGCCCTCCAATGCTACATATGGCTTCGAGAGTGATGGAAGCGGAAGCGACTTCACTCCGGATGCCGCACACGTAGAGCAGGAAGACCACGACGACGCCGAGGTTGACATAGCTCTCGATGTCGGCGAGCTCGACGACGACGCCGACGAGAGTGCTGCCCCTGCGAAGAAGAAGCGAGGCGGCGCGGTATCGGCCCGCGAGCTCTCCTTTGCAGACTTTGAGTCTGCCAGCGTCGGTCCTCGCCGTGGGGGCACTGCGTCGCGGGCGGCTCCCAAGCGAACTGTGTCGATTCCAGGGTCCACATATCAGTCCACAAAGCAATCAGCCTCAAGCATGCTTCCTAGCCTCAACCACAGGCACAGATCTGTTGCGCTGCATAAAAGATCTGGGAAGACGGAAAGATTGGTTCGAGAGCCTTTGCCCCTCGTGACCGAAGAAACAACTCTCGCAAATGCATGGGGGTCATCTCCGGTAATATCAGAGCGAGTCAATAAGTCTTGGGGTTATAATGTCGGTCCCGGCCCTCTTTGGGAGATTGTTGAGGATAGAGGCTGGTTCAAGGAGGCGTATGATACGCCAAGGACTACTGAAAAGGAGATGCGCCCTAGAGTGCACGAGGGGGTCCCGCTGGGTGGCTATGAGATACTGAATGAGCAGTACGTCCTCCATCTTCCTATGTGTACTTCGAGAAAACTCACGGGTGGCAATTATAGCGATTCGATCAGATATACTCCTCACGACGCACCGGCGGCCAAAGAGGAATCACACAAGCCTTCTCCGCCTGTCGCCTGCTCTTTTGGCCCGTTCGGAAAGCAAACAAGGCTAGAGCTCCAGACTTTTACTTCAATCAAGATGGGTTCGTGGACCTGTAAACATGCTTATATGAGCGAATTAACCTCCTCCCAGAACAGTTCTTCCCCAGCAGCAAAGCGCATGTGTTCAATGCTGGCGGGCCCGTTTGGGGTCTTGATTGGTGTCCAATTCATCCAGACGAGCGAGCACGTGAGTCAGATCATCCTGGCCGCTCACCAGCATATTATCTCAACTCGTCTGGTCAGAGAAACAGAATCGGCAATATCTCGCTGTGTCACCTTTCCCCACCCGCGCTCACACTCCTACAATTGGTGTCCGTGCTCGACGACCGAGTCCAGCTTGCATTCAAATATGGAGCTTGGGTCCGTCTAAATCCACTAATGCTATGGATGTCGACGACGCAGAATCTGACGCTGACTCATCGGATGGACCCGGTGAGATGTGCTGTGAGATGGTGCTATGCGTTGACAGCGGGCCTGCCTTAGAGTTGAAATGGTGTCCGCTGCCGTGTAATGATAATTCCGGGGTGCGTCTACAACAACGAGTCATCCACTTCCTTCATGCCATCACTAACATAGCACGAAGGGCACGGAAAAGGTACCTCAGAAGCTTGGTATCTTGGCGGGTACGTTCGAGGATGGTTCTGCGGAATTCTACGCCGTACCGGATCCAACAACACTCGAGAAGCCTGAGGGACACGACGAAAAGGCTCCGCTACACGGTAAGATGCCGAGTGAATGCCAGTGAGCCGAAAGTTAACCAACTGGCTCATAGTCAAATTGGCAAAGCCCCTTCTCCGAATAGAGTTGGAAGATACTTGCTGCTGGGCCCTCGATTGGGCGAATAGCGAGGTCATTGCAATCGGTTGCACTAATGGTTCGTACTTCGCCCCTATTGACCCTGTCTCGCACACATTCTCAGTCCATCCTGCTCAGGGAATATTGCCGTCTACAATGTTGCCGAAGCATTCAATTCTGGTCAGACAAATGGTTTCCCGGGTAAGAAACACGCTCTAAAGTTTCTTGGTGTGTTTGACGTGAATGCCTCCAGCCCTCCTCCCTACACACTACTTCACCGCGCACCAGTCCGCAATACGGGGGCTCGCATGGGCCCGTGCGCCCGTGCATGATTCTAACGGGGAGGAAACGGCTGACGACCCAACCGTGATCGTGAGCGGTGGTTACGACGGTGTCGAGTGCGTGACAGATATCCGGGATATGATCTGCAATGTCCTCAACCGCACGCGAGGTGCGCTTCCGTTCCTCTCTCTTCTCGTCGCGTGGTCATACTGATTTGAACCTGCTTTGAGAAAGATGTCGTCACCGCAATGTGCTTCTCATCATACACCGGGACTGCCACTACGATCGACCACGAGATCATGATTAAGGCGTATTCCCTCTCCCCGACCATGCTCGGTCGAGGCCACACGATCCTCGAGCCTAATGGTCCTGTATGGGTGCGAGGAAATTCCTTCAAGACCCACCCAGTGACCCCATCCTGACGCGCATGTGCCTGCAGAGCCTCTCCGCGTCCGACTACCACCCCCAGCTCGCTATGGGGGTCGCAGACGGTTCGTGTCTGACCACCAATACGCTCAAGTCGACCCGACGAGGCGGACTTGTGGTGAGTTCCCTACGTTGTGATTCTCGCTCAACACAGTAGACTCACGGCTCCGTATCCAGCCTCCGCTCGAGCACAAAATCTACCAGCTCGACTACAGCCGCGCCCTCGGCGAGTACCGCATGCTCGAGCAGTTCCTCCCCAAGGTCCGCCTCCTTCCCCCCTCCCCCCCTCCCTTTCCCTACCCACCCGCTCCTACTCACGCCCGACACCGACAGGAGATCCACACGCGCCAGACCAAGTCCGGGCCCGCGCCGCCGTCGAGCTCGGGCGCGGCGGGCGCGTGGCCGCCCGAGGTCGGCGTGCACCGCGTCGCGTGGAACGCGGGCAACGGGCTCGCGCGGGCGGGGCTGCTCGCGAGCGCGACGGGCGCGGGGCTGTGTCGCGTCGACTGGCTGCGCGGGCGCTGGGCGCGCGACCCGCCGCCGTACAACGGCGTCGAGGGCATGCGCGGCGAGGGCGGGACGTTCGACGAGGACGAGGACGATGAGTCGGATTGAGCGAGGGGGGGTCTGAGGTTGAAAAACGGGTATTTCTTGGAGGGGGTCGCGGAGGGGACGTCGTGGGTGTTTTTGGAATGCTGTATTTGAGCGTGCGCGGTGGTATCTACTTTTGACTAGGCGTACGGCCGGCTACTGTACACAATACGGGTCTACGGTGCCCCTACGCAGTCCATCCGGTAGTATAAGACAATAATAGCAGTAACAAGTCCTCAACACGGAGAACACAAACCCTAGGAAAGTAATCGTTGCGGTCCATCCCGTGGACCACCGGTGTTAAGCACTCTAGTGGTCTCCCGGCTTGTTGGACAGGCGCATACAGTCCTCTAGCTGCACACCGTACTTGGCGTACGTCTCGTGCCACGCCCGCGCCCACGTCTCGAGCTCCTCGGTGAACACGCCACCAAATTCGCTCGCGCGGCGGCGGGCGTTCGCCTCGAGCTCGCGCATGGGGACGAGCGTGTAGTCCTTGTTGTCGCGCGTGAAGGGCTTGACGAGGGTGTAGTGCACGACGCGGATGTCCTCGCGGATGCCGTCCCAGAGCGCGCGGGAGCGCGCCTTGATCGCGAGGTTCGCGTTGTACGCGTACGGGAGCTTGAGCACGTCCTTGGCGTAGAACGTGTTGAGGAACGCCTGCTCGGCCTCGTGGCGCGCGTACGGCGCGCGGTCGAGCAGGCCGAGGAAGTCGCGCAGGCGCGCGGCGGAGGGCCGGAGGAAGAGCACGCCCGCGTTGAAGTGCAGCCAGAACCCCTTGCGGTTCGTGTACACGTCCGGGGCGGCGGCGAGCGGGTAGGGGAGCGCGAAGAGCTCGTCGAAGTTGCGGAGGACGAGCGTGTCGGCGTCGAGGTAGACGACGCCGCGCGCGCCGCTCTCGTCGAGCTCCCAGAGGCGGAGCTTGGTGTACTGGTCGAGGAAGTGGTAGTAGACACCGTGGCCGTCGTCGGGCGGCGCGATGCGCTGCACGGGGTGTGGGGTGAAGCCCGTGCTGGAGGCGACGCAGAGGCCGCGTGGGGAGACTTGCTCGGGGATGTAGAGCATGAGGCGGCGCGCGGTGGTGTTGACGCGGTTGAGGGAGTCGCCGAGCGCGGCGACGGCGGTCGCGAACTCGTCGGTGAAGAAACTCGTCGCAATGACGTTCCCGCTATTATGCATCGGGTCGGGGTCTGTGAGGGCTGCTTGGTCGACGAGTGGTAGGTCGTGTCTGCCGCCCGACGTATCAGCACCAAGATCAAATTACACGCGTCAAACGCGTTGGTGTGGATGTGGCAAGCTATGGGAGCAATTCCGGCGAGGGCGAAGGATGTGGAGAGCGGGAAAGAGGGAAGAGGAGAAAGAACACTCACAGCTGTTTCCAGTTGTCAAATACAGTTGGCGGTGGTCTCCGAACGACAGTCCAGACGAACCAAAAGATGTTCATGGAGACGGAAAGGACGGCGAGCCATGTCGCCCATCCCCATGTCTTCGGGCGGGTCGCGTCGACACCGAGAATGTGGAGGTTCATGCGTATGCGGGCGGCCATGGTGCGTCGCCACCTACGGAAAGCGTGGGTCGTAAAGGCCGTAGGGGAGTCGTGTATGCGGGCGTGGGGGTGTTCAGGAGCAGTGTTCCGGCGTCGGGGAGGGTGCGTAGGCTCCGTTCTGTGTGCCGAGGCGAGGGAGAGGCGGGGAACGGGGCGCGGCCTGGAAAGGGTCAACCAGTCGGCGGGGGCGGGAAAGGAGGAAGGAGAGAAGCGGACTGAGGAAGCCGCGCGGCGGGGCGGAGGCGAGTCGGAGAGAGGGCGTCCATGGGCGAGGCGCGGAGAGGCTTATGTACAAGGCAACGCTGCGCTCCGAGTCGATGTTTGAGGGAACCGACCCCGGGCGTCGAGGATGAATGAGCACGGCGGTGTGACGCGCAATCACAGTGCGGCGCCTCCTCGACGTCAGACATCGCCGCCCGCCCAGGCGCCCCAGCCCTGCACAGCTTTCCCGCTAGCCCTCGTCATCCCTTATTGCGCTCCCGTCGGCTGCACACTGTTTTCCTACACACACTCTCCTCCATTTGCCTCTCTTCCTCGGGGTGATTCACCTACCCGACCCACCCCCCCCGCCCCCCGAGAATATCGACGCCGCTCAAAACTCTATCGATCGATTCGCGCCGAGTGTGCGCCTCACCGCCGGGACGATCGACGTCGACGTCAATTCCAATGCGTGATGATTGCCGCTTACAGTCCCGGAAACGTACTCGGCCCCAGCTCCGACCTGAGCGGGCTATTCTAACCCAGATGACTGGCACTGTTAGTTCCTCTACTTAAGTACAGGTCCGTCGAGGGCTCAACCGAAGAGCCAGCGGCGGGGCTCGAAGAAAAGGCACGTTTGCAAATCCTCGACGAACGTGAACGTCAGGTATATTACGACACACAGCGTTCTAGTCCGGCTGCGAAACCGAAATAGGGCCACATTGGTGATAAGGATGGACAATGGCTCTGTGTTTTACATCTTCTCACCGGCGAAATTCGGCCGGAGAGCCTCGTTGGCACAGGTAAATGGCCCCGGAAGTCCTCTTTCGTGATACTAATGACCCCGCGAACAGATACCTGTAGAGCATCGAGGACCATTCTCGCCGCCGTCGAGTATGCTTCCGGCGCTTGGGCGAAGTCCGCAGCTATGATGAACCCGTCCATACGAATGTGAGGCGAATCAGCTATTTTCGAACCCGCAACAGATGTACTGCTAAATTTGAAACTTACGGCAACGATGCTCGTCCGAAATTCACCCTGCGCTATTTACCTCCTCAACGACCATCTCTCTGGGGGATGGCTCGGCGAGACCAGAGGGTAACTTGACACCCGCAACGGAGAATCACGAACGAACAGGATAAGAGAACGGCTTACCAAAATTCTCGGGGCGGATGCCCGGAGGGAACCGTGGATGCTGCCGTGGTGGATGCCGGATGGAGAGGGAGAGGGAGAGGAAGGGAGCAGCTAAGGAAGGGTATAGGAAGGTCAGCACGCGGATAGCTATCCGGACGTCGACGCGTGACCAGAGAAGGTGAACCAGCTGGCAAAGGAAGGAGAGAGACAGCGTGAGTCTGGACATCCGGAACACTCATATAAACCACCCACCCACTGAATAGCGCGCACCGATCTCGCCAATGAGGCGATTGCGAGGCAAAAGGCTTAAAAGCCCAGGGGCCAGAACCACCCGCCTCTTCGAAGCTCGCGCTCCACGTGATAGTGGGCCCACCACGGGACCGCGTGCGCCGCGTACGTGACCGCGCGCGCGTGCGAGGGAGGGCTTCGAAGTTCGCGCTGCGAAGGCCGCCCATGCGCAGGTGCGCGCGAAGAGAGAGGGCGCGGCGGGAGCTGTTCGCGAACGTGACGCGGACGTTCCGACCTCCGCCGGGGTGCCCGCCGTCGTGGCGAAGTCGCCCGGTGCACGGGACCTGCTGCACGGCGGCGCACCCGCACCGATGGGGCAGTCGTTTCCCAGACTCGGGCGGTGCGGCGCGAGAGGGCACCCGCGATGGGAAGGCGGGCGGCCCACGGGACGCGCCCGCGTTCGCTCGGGGGCTGCTTCCTTTCGGTGCTGCTCCCCTTCTGCGCTGCGGTGTGCTGAGAATAAGAATGAGAACAGGTAAGCTTGGGCCGCTCGCTTGCTGGGGTGGGCCGGCGAGTCCACGGAGTTCGGGCGGAGCCCGAAGGAGATACGGATGAAGCGCGAACCACGAAAACGAACGCACCTGTATACGCCGGCCGTGCATACGCGGCACGCGCACGCCGCGGCGCCGCGCAGGTCTCACACACAGCGCGAGCGAATCAATGCTCAATACTACTCGCCGCTTACAGCGCTCGCGAGCCTCCCCCTCCCTTAAGCTTCCACGCACGTCGCGCACTGTATACCCCGCGGCTTAGCGCCGCCGCGCACAGCACGCTGCGCCCCCCAGAGAACTACGCCGTCGCGACCCAGCTGACCCGCAGCGTGCACGCCGCCGCGCGCAGCCCGCGTCCAGGAACCGAACCTTGATCGCCCGCGAGGGCTGCTTACCCCGCGGGGGGAGATCGAGGCTCGAGGCTCGAGGCCCGGGGTGAGGGGGGGGGGGGGCTGGCGACGGCGGCGGTGCCCGAGCGCGCCGCATCGGGCGACGGCGGCGAGCGCGAAGATCGCGTCAGCCCGGGGGTGCCGCGCGGTGCCTGGAAGCCAGGCGCAGAGCACCTGCGTGTGGTAGCAGGGGCAGCAAAAGAGGGGCGCGGCGAGGGTGCAGATATGTACGCCGTGGCGCGCCAGCTGGCTTGCCAGATTCTGCGATGCTCGCGAACCGGCGGGAACCGCAGAACACTGGCTGGCTGCAGTGGGGGGGCCCGGCACGGTCGTTGCGAGGCGCATCGGATGCGCGCACACACTCCTATCTTTGAGGCACTGAGCGGTCTCAGGCTGCCTAGGCTAGGCTGGCGGGGAGGGGGAACCGTCGCTGCGCTGGGTGAGTTGGGCGCTTCCTATCGGCGCGCAGACCGAGGGGGCTGGAATTGGACGGCTGGGCGCGCCCGAGGCCTGTGCGCGCGTGCGGGCGGATGGCGGGTTGGAGAGATATTCGAGTGAGCTAAAGGGGCGACGTTAGCATGGGAGTGCAGCGGCGGGGGGAGCGCGTTGGCAGTGAAGGTTGGTAAGATGACTTACAGGGGTTCGGGCACCGATCCGCGCGTAGGTAGCGGGCTCTTGAAGAGAGTCTCCCGCGGACATGTACAGCAAGTCGGCCACATCGGGCCTCGCAGATACCAACGCTGACTGGCAACACCGAGCGGTCAGGCCTGCGTGGACAGAGCGTGTGAGTTTCGTGCTCGGCCCGCGGCGTCTACGCGGGACACGCACCCACTCGTGATAACGTGCGATAGTCCTCGGATATTACTGTGCGGAAATGGCTCGTGGACGCTGCCCAGGGGGCTCGTCATATCTCCCTAGCGGAGAGCAGAATCACCTGGTCTGAAGGCGCCCCCGCAGCTGCAAATCCCGCCAAACACGCGTCCACCGTGCGATAGTTGCGGTCCCCGACTCGCGCTGCCCTGTCGTGAAAAATCGGTTGCTGTGCCTGGACGCCGCCCTGCTCCGCGGGAGCCTTGAGGAGTGCTCGCAGGCCCTGGCACGCGGCAGGGTTCCGAACGTTCAGAGAATGAAAAGCCCGTGTCTGGAACGAGTACGCGTAGCGGATGTCGTCAGACACGGTTCTTGGGAGAATTACGGAAAGGGGGGTAGACGTTGAGAAGGTTTCGGGTTACCTACCGGCTTGCATGCCGAAGGCGGCCACGGAGTGCACAATGAATTGGGAAAATAGCTAGCCGATGACGTCAGACTCTATGATGAGTAGTAATGCATAGAATGATCTACGAAAGTACATACCACAGCGCAGTTCATAAGCACGATGCCGTATAGTGGACATTGTGCGGGGTTCAGGAGCATCAAGACGGTCGTCCCCTAGAGCTGAACGATACGCCGTCGCGAACCCTACATGAGACAGCAACGTGCGCGCGGCGTACGTGCGTGAGAGGTCGTAAAGCGACGGGTTGTGCCGAGAGAGACTGAATGGGATGCGAGACTCACCTCATAGGCGTCTCGTCCATGATGGGACACGGATGACGTCACGCGTCATAAGCTGATGACGACACGCGTTTCCCATCTTCAACGCGTCGTGCCCACGCGGTGGGCTGTCTCTGGTGACCGTTTGCGCAGTTGAATTCTAGGTGTTGGACTAGCTCTAGATGCCCTCGTTGCGCGACGGAAATACACGGTGGGGATCATCCACTGAGCACCAACACTGCGTCAACGGCAACGTCAGAACACAAACGGTATTTGAGCCACGTACATCACTGACCGGTCGGAACCAAAAAGTAGGCAATTGGCCACGTATGTGTAGGAGCATTCATGGAGGGAAATTAGACGGACTTGTGCACTTCCGAGGGGTTGACAAGAAAGATTTCAGCGCCGAGGAGTCCTGGTGTTGCCACTGCAACTTCTGCACACGAAAGGAAGTCATCCTCCAACGACGAAAAAAAAACTTATTGTAGCAATCTCACCGTGGCCATTGGACAATGTCGCGCGCCTTTGCCTGGGGAACAACGACGGTCGTAGTGTCCGTTGGTATGCCTCCAGAGTCGCCCTTTCACGACCCTGAAGAAAAAGATGGAGAGCCGAAATGAGGCTGATTCCCGATCAGACCCGACCCTCCCCGACGTCGCGCCAAAGCCCCCGACGGCGGAGGCGGGCGTAAAAAAGAGTCTAAAACCCTGCGCGCAAGCAGCGCGGAACCTCCCGCCGCGGCTGCGAGCGTCGAGCCGAACATCGCCAGCCCGCCGCGACAGATGCGCCTGCCCCCGCCCGCCCGCCTGTCCCGCCCGTGCGAAGGGCAGCCCTGTGCGGACGCCTCCCTCGCGAGCCAAGCACCGCCGCCGAGTGCGCTGGAGGCCTTCCGCGGCCCTGCCTTGCATCGAGCCTCGGACGGCCGTTGTCGACGCCTCCCCGCTCCGTCTCCGTCTCCGTGCCCGCGCGCGTCCTCGAACCTGCTCGCGGCGCCGCGGCCCAAGCCTGCCCGGGTCTGGGTTGGGCGCTTGCAGTGCCCCCCTCCTCTTTCTTCCCACGGAAACCATTCGGGCTCCGCTCAAACTCAGGTTCAGCACCCGTCCGGCCCGGCGGCTGCGGGACTCGGAGCGCTCGGGCGCCCCGGGCGCAGCCCCGCCGGAGTCCGAGGAAGTCGGGGGGAACGGGGAGGAGACGCGCGTGAGACAGATTGGATCAGCAGCCGCCAGCCTTGCGAATGAACCCGGACGCCCATTCCGAGGCGGCGCGTCCGGCTTGGGTCGGGTATGCATGTGGGAGAGGCTCGGAGGGCGTTGCGGGCCCGGAACATTATTAGCAAGCTGCTCGAGGTGAGTCGCACGACGTGTGGTCTCGGAAGGACGCGCGTACGCATTGCTGCTGCTGCTGGTCGTCGAATCGATGCCGGACTCGAAGATGCGCGCAGCGATATGCTAGGTCTTTCGGCCGGCACTTACGCATGTGTGGCCTACGCACCCTTCCGTGAACTCTCGAAATGACTCGGCCGATCGACGACCTGGTCTCGTGCAGCGATTGACGGATACTGCCAGCTACACTGGCTGACTCGGACGCAAGGCACGATGCAGAGCATATGCTGCTGAGTAAAGCGCCAGGACGGTCAAGACCAATCGCGATTCTCTCGGATCGCTTACGCCACCCACTCCTACGATCGCAATCTCGCAAGGCACACAGGCCGCACACAAGAGGCACAAGCCACCGCGGTCTACTCGACTTCATCAGCCCGCAAGCCTGGACGGACGGACGCCCATGGCTTTGTGTGCCCGACACACACGCCCGCGCCCGCACGCCCAAGCTCCACCCACGGCCTTGTCTCATAGCCTGCGCGTCGAAAACTCCGACATAAGAGGCATAATACCCCCGTAGGCGCTTGCGACCCCGCCTCCTATGCACTTCGCCGCACACACCTGGCCACACCAAGCCCGCACACGACCCGGGGGGTGCACCCCCGGCGAAGCCAGGGCGTCTCGTCCTGCGCAGAACAAGTACTCCCGCGCACAGCCCGGGCTCCGCTTCCCCGCCCGCGTCGAAGGCCCGCACGCCCCTAGGAGGCAGGATCCTCGACTGCCCAGCTTCGTACCAAGAACTCCCTCGCGGGCACTCAGCTGACGACGCGGTGCGGTTCCATCGGGACGGACGCGCACGTGCACAGACGCCCGCCCGCCGCCGTCTGGAGCGTTGAATATGCAGATTCGCCGCGCGCTCATGGCCCCCCCTCCCCGCCTGAGAGAGCCTGAGAGCCAAAATCCTAATGCCACAGCCCCGGGCGCAGCCGACGCCCCATGCGCACCGGCTGCGTGCAGAGGCGAGCAATGCTGGAGGCGTACGAGGACAGCAGCACAGCCCCGCCCCGCCCAAAATTCGCCCACCATGCACTACACAGGGTGGCCAAGAGGTGCCTGCGCCGTCGAGCGCCGCGCTCCTGACCAAGGCCCGGGAAATGAGCTGTTAATAAAATGCTTTAATACATGCTCGCTCGAGCGCGCCCACCCGCACGCTGCGTCCCATGGGGCCAAGTTCCCAACTCATTTCCGAAGGCGATCACAGGTGCGTCCCCCCCGCAGGGCAAGGAATGAGCTCGGACGGGCTCAGGACTCAGGAGGGGGGCGTGCGGCTCCCCGGAGCCCGGCGCGATTTTCCCCGAGGCCTCTGCGCGGGACGCCATTGGCCCTCCTGAGGGCCTCCTGCGCCCGCGGGTGCGGGGGTGGAGGATATCAGAGGGTATGACGCGGCGGCGAGGCGCGGGTGGGCGGGCCACCGCGAGCCACGCAACAACGGCTTGGGGGGTGGCGCGGCCGCGGCCGTCCGCTCTCCGATCGCGGTGGCCCACCTGCGTCACCGGCCGACGGTCGTCTGCCCGTAGTAGTCGTGTCATTCCGCGCGTGCGCGCCGGGTAACGGTATCCACGGTGGTGCGCGAGAGGGATCGTTAGGGATTGGTGCGGAGGAGCAGCCAAATGGGCAAGGCGTGGAAAAAAAAGCAGAGCGCACACGCACAATTAGGCACACGGGGGAGAGTTAACGTCTTCAACTTCATATAATTCGTTCGTCGTCGTGACAGATCTGCTACCTACATACAGCCCCTCGAAGCGTGCGAGTACGAAGGAAAACCTATGTGATACAATGCGCAATGCGATGTGTGTGGGTTCCGTGAAAGCAACCGGATGGCCCGACTAGGAGCCGCGAGTGCCGAGGGTCGCGCGGACGCGACCGCCCGGCCCATGTGAAAAAAATATCGTGTCGAAAGCAGATGCAAGCGGAAATGCGGGAGAGGGAGAAAGTGCATGTGAAAGCGTTAAGAAAATGCGATGAGGGATAGGATGCGTTGCGGGAGGGAGCAGCGTTCTGTCCGAAGCCATTGTCCGGTCGTATGAGCATGAGGGGAATATGAAGCGTGTGCGTGAGACGGGAATGGGGATGTGTGAATGTGTGCGTCGCAGCGCGCAGGGGCGCGGGACATGTGCACGGGCACGAAGGTCGGTGCAGATAGACGTGTGGAAATCCGGAGACGTGCGGACGAGCGGATGAGAGCCGAATTGAGTGCATAATGATAGCGATGCCGGTTAGTCGTGAGTGTCGTGAATGGATGTTCCACGAGTCGGTAGGCGTGCCAATGCGCCCCCCGGGGATCGAGGGAAACGGACAGAGGCCGGGCGGGAGACTCATGAGAGAGAAACCGCGCACATCGACCAGCGTGTCCGCGCGCGCGCGTACCGCGTCGACCAGGGCTGTCGCGAGGATTGCCTGTGCGCCATAATGCGAGATATTGAGATATTGAAGAAATGATGGAAGGAAATCTAAGTGCGGGGCCGGCGCGGGAATAGGCGTCGCTTGGCGTGGAACACACCGAAGCGGACGCGAAGCGACACGGCTTGCCATTGCTGCTTGAGGACATGTGTGCACGTCGGGCTGTTGTGAAGAGATCGGTTAGACCCTGTAAATCGCACATGAAACAAGAGAAACACTAACGTTGACGCGCGCTCGTCCTCGACATCTTCGTCCAGAGATCGGAGACGTGGGGAAGGCTCCTCCTCCTCCTTCTCGATCTGTGTCTCCGTGACTGCCGACTTCTTCGGCTTCGAACCCTTCCTGATCAAACACGACGACTTGCGCGACTCCGCGAGCACCACGTCATCCGCGTCGTCGTCACCGAACGGCGACTCGTGTAGCTGGAGCGCGTTCGGGTGATCGTCCTCGTAGGAACCCTGAGGACTTGCCGTCGGCGCCGTATCCGCGAAGTAATAGTAGGTCGAGGTGTAGGACGCCTTGTTCCCGTACGCGCTCGTGTTCGAGTTCTTGCGCGGGGAACCGTGTTGCGACGTGAAGGGGCTGAAGTGGGACTGACTCTCGAGTTCATCGTCGTCGTCCTCATCGTCCGACTCGTCTATTTCCATGCCCCAGTCGCGTTCCCAGCTTGGGCGTGGCGGGTTGATCGCGACTGAATACCTCTCGTGGCTTTGCGAGCGCGCTGCGCTGCCTGTGCTTGTGCGCCGCCGAGAAGCGGAGGGCATGTTACGTGACGAGGGGCGGAGAACGGGGAAGTCGCGGTAGTCCGGATCGTGGAGGTCACCGTTGTGGTCTACATACGCGCGCGTCTGGGTTCGCGGTGATGGTGACGCGCTTGTTGATGAAGACGAAGAGCTGCTCGCGTACGCGGGGTCGAGAAGACGCGAAATGTCCGCGGCGCGCGAAGACGGTGAGTACTCGTGGTGGTAGTGGCTGTGGGCTGTTGGGAGGAGAGTGGAGAGGTGTGGGAGTGGGGATTGTGACCTCCTGTGGTGCTGCTTTCTTGGGGAGTGCGGCGAAGGAGGAGCCGAAGAGGAGGCGGGGGAAGGATAGTCGTACATGGCTGCGGAAGGGAGGCGGGGGGAGGGATGTTCGAGTTGGACCCTTATATGGGAAGGGTCAGTTGAGTTGGTGGGCGCCGAGGAATGCTCGGAGAAACCAAGGTTGGGCGCGGAGGCTATATACAGGTGGGAGGGGGAGGAGTTGGGTCGCTTTGGCTGAGTGCGCTGGCCAGGACCACAGCTGAGGAGGGCGGCGGACGAGTGGCGGGGGGGTGTGACGGGGACACACGGGGCGGGGGGAGCGCATGGAGGCGAGGCCGGCCGTCTCTTTATAGTGTCAAACCGATGAGGACGCAGGACGAGCACGGCAGATCTCGATCCCCGATTCCTATCGCCCTCCGCGCCGGCCACTCCTCGCATTATTTTTCAGACTCCGAATATTCGCTCCCCCGCTCCCACGGCCGCGTCTCCCGCCTACCTGCAGACCGTCCCCTGCCGCACACCTCCTCTTCCCGGTCCCCTCTCCCACCACGCCATCGCCTCGTTGTCTCTTCGACGCAGCCGCCTCTCCTCACCCCTCATCTCCCTCACCGTCCTCTCTCCCCGCGACTGCCGTCCCCTGCCCCCCGTGACCCTGCAGAACACCTCCTTTCTCCTCTCCGGCTCTCCCCCACCCCATTCCGAATCCGCCATTCGCACCCACCTGCTCCCCCGCCGTAGCGCCCCGACCTCCACACGCACACCGTGATCATCCTCGGTCCGATTCATCCCCGACGTATACGTCGCACACGTGATCCCTGCCTACACCCCGTCCGCCACCTATCCAGAGACACCCACCGCACTCTTCTCCACACCTCTTCCCCAGAACCTTCCATCGTGCTCACACCGCCTCTCGTGCCATCTCGCGCCCACCCCGGCCATCGTCCGAGGCGGACATCGCGTTATGCTTACACTGTATCGTCCTGACTAATCTATCCAACTTCCTCCTTCTATGCGCGTTTATCCGTCCGATCTCAGCTAATGATGACTCCCTTGTGGGTCTCCTTTGGCCTGTGGATGACGCATGTCAACGACGCCTTTCTTGCGTCGCGCTGACTCACTCGAACTCTCCAACCACATTCTCGCCTCAACTTGTGCACTCGAGCAAGTATCCTCACCACGTCCACTCGGGCGGCGCTTCTCCCCGCCGGGGGTCGGTGTAAAGCTTCAAATCGAGAAGCACCTCGAGGGACCGCCCGACCCCGACCTCGTCGGTCTCCGGCATCCTCCCAATCTTCCACTCCTTCTCCCCACCGTCCGATATCCACTCACTTACTCGATTTGTACCCTCGCTCCAGCGCTCCCTGGCGTTCCCCGCGTCCACGTAGCGCCCCCATCGCCACTTCGCTGCATGCATCCCATCGCAGTACAGCGCTTCGCGTTCGCAGACGTTAAAGGCTGATGGGAGCGGACGACCATATCCGTCCCCGATGCCCATCGCATCGCGTTTGTTAGCAGCAGCATTGTCGGCCCCACCCCCTCCGCCTGAACTCCGCCCCGCCGCCCTTCTGCGGCGTCGTTTGTGTGTGTTCTCGGCCTGCATCCAGCAGATGCAAGACTGATGCCGCGGCGCATCTGTTCTCATGCACACAGTCGCTCACCGCTTCCGCCTGCGGTCCAATCCGCAGCGTCCCCGGAGTAGGCCTGCCCAGGCGCCAGTTAGATGAGATGGCCCCAGACCAGCCGTGGGCTTCATTTCGATGGGTGCCGGTCTGGTCCGGGAAATCTGGAATCTATACTCGACACTGGTTAGGCACGGCCGCGTCGGCATCCAGAACACCTGCCCCTGTTGACGCTCATTGGCCTGTGGTACTGAAGAAGCTGGCGTACAGTATGGTGTAAGTGGGTTCTATCCGAGGACGAGGCCCTCCGTATTTTCCCTCATATTCCGAGTTTGATGGCCTATGTTACACGACAATATGCGCTACTCCGAATCTAGCACGTTCGCGCCCCGTCGCTCTCCCTCCGCATGACCGTCGCGGGTGCACTCATCATCGGAAATCGGGGTGCTCATTCGGAATCATCATGAAGGGAGAGAGCCGCCCGCAGCGTCTCGCCGCAGCTGAGCGAGGACCTCGAAGCGCTTCGCGCGTGCTTCTCTCGTATTCCCGGCTCGCGCGTCTGGCGCGCTGTACTAAAGCGATCGTTTGTTCGCATGGAATTTGAACCATGCGCGACGTGGCCAATCGTTGCGCTTCGACGCGTCGAAGCCGTCCGTGTCTTCCCGTGCGCGACGGCAGCGGCGACCGAGCGTTTCTGCGCCACCCTGCGTATTCATATCCAGGTGGTTTTCGGACGTGGTCCTAGTGAACCGAATACAGCCGATTTGAATACGGGCAGGTGGTGTATATCGGATAGACCACACGCATCGGCCGCCCACAGCCTACAGGTTGAGCAGAGCATCACCGCCATCCGCCCCCCCCTCACCGCCCCCACGCGAGAAGAAGTACTCGACTGCCTGAAACGCGGCAACGATCTCGAGCGGCCTCATCAACATCGACCGGGCATATGCCACCCGTGTTGGTTGAACATCTTGGTTGAACACCCCACACCAGCCTGCGGATTGATTTTGACCGCGGGCGCTCGCACGCGGCGCGCAGAACCAGGACGCGTGGAATGTTGATTCATCGGTGACGCAGCCCCGCCCAACTCTACCCGTCGAAAGAGCGGAAGGCCCCACCCAGCGCCGGCGCCTGGGCGCGCCCCCCGAAGAACGCCAGCGAATGCCCGACCGGCGCCGCCCCCGCTCAGCTCGCGGGTCGTGCTAGCGCCGGGAGGGGGGGGGCGCCGCGTGCTGAGCCAGTGGGGCTTCAGCGGCGTCGCCTTCGAACTCCCACCCGCCGCTGCTTTCGCGCTGCCGCCCGCGCGCGAGCTTCTGCCCGATGCCCCTGGGCTCGCCGGGGCGCGCGTGTGAGGGCAGGCCCTCGTCCCGCACGCCGACGTGGCCCTCGCCGCCCTCGCAAGAAGAAGCTGCAAGACCGCACCCGCGCCCGCCCGCGTCCGACGCGACATCGGGCTCCGCGGCGGGCACCACCCACAGCTGCCGGCCCCGAGCTGTCCCCCCCCCTCCCCCGCTCTCTCTATGTGATTATCTGCCGCCCGTCCGCCGCGGGCTGCTCCGTCGTCGACGGGGTGGCGTAGCGGTCTTCGAACATTTCTCTCTCTGCTCTCACCGTCGCCGCTCGGCCCGCGGGCGTGCGCGCCCGCCGGCTATAGTTGGGGCTGGTGGGCCCCGTATGTGCGCGCGTACACATCGACCACAACTTCCATCTACTAAAGTTGGCGTCCACTCGCGCCCGGGCCCCACGCTACCGCACGCTTCCCGTCCTCGGATTCAGGCTCGAGGGCCACACCACGCTGGGCGCAGGGAGCCCAGCGCGTGCGCCAGGGTGGCCCGCTCACATGCCAGGGTTGAGTTCGTCAGCTGGCGCGTGCGCCTGCCGATCATACAGCGAACGCTCGCCCCCCCCCCCCCGCCCTGTCAGCCTCCCCGCATGCGTGGCGCGGAGGAACGTCTGCCCAAAGTTGGGCCAGGACGCGCCCGCGCGAGCGAGTCGCGCACTGGGCGCCTGCTTCGGCGAATGCTCGGGCGTGGACGATCGGGGGCACCTGCGCCTGCCTACGGTGCGGGCCACTCCCCGATGTCCGAACCGCGAGGGACGGTGGGCCAGGTGCCACCATGGTTTTTTTTTCTCTCGCCTTCTCTCTTTCTATGCGTGCACGCGTGGGTCCATATGGGAGCGTCTGGTGCACACGGCGGGGTGCGCTGAGCCCCGCGCGCGCACCCCGCCGAACCGCGTGTTTTCGCCGCCGACGGCGCGGGCTCACGAGCGGTGTGATTTTGCGGTTTTTTTGTGGCGAGTTCGCCGTTGGATCGACAGCGGCGCCTGCGCTGCTGCGTCCTCCACGGCCCACCCCCACCCCCATCCCGCGCGGCGCCGCGTGGCCCCCGTCCCGTTTTCACTGAATGCCACGCGCGCTCGTGCGCTCGCGCGAAGGTATCTTATCGACGCCGTGCTGGGCGCGTGGCGAGCATGGAAGACCGGGCAGGCGCGCGCGTACGTCTACAGCACTCCTCCACCGGTGAATTCGCAGGCGTCTCTCGTCTCCCCCCCTGTCTCCTAACGCCCGGCAACCTCGCGCGCCGTCCTCCTCGTCGCGTCAAGCAAGCGCGAACCTGATCGGCGGTAGACGCTAGCCGACGCCGCCGCGAGTGTGCAGCGCGCGCGCCTTCGAAGTGCAGAAAGTAGGTTCACTAAAGGCGCGAGGCGTGCGCGCGCGCTGCGCTGTGGCCACCACCGCGCGCGGCGTGCATACTTACGGGGACGCGTGGGTGCGCACGCCGCGACGCAGGATGACAGCGCGCCAACTCTAAGTGACTGGCTGGGCAGGGCACGCTGCACCGTACGTAGCCCCCTACGCCCCTCCCTGGCCCGCCGCATTTGGGCGGCTTCGGACGCTCGGGGGTTCTGGCTCGCCGCGGCCTGTTCTAGCGCGGGCGCACCCTGGCACGGTGGCCGCCCCGGGCGGTTCTGGCTGGCGCGGCTGGACGCGGCAGGGTTTTCATTCGGTGCGAGGAGTACTTAATCGCTCGGACGCGAGGCGCGAAGGCGGGGTGGGGGGGGGGGGGGGGGCGGNNGGGGGGTCGGCCGCAGGGCAGTGCGCACGCGCCCGACGGTGGTGGTGCTGCAGCTGCACACATAGAAAACGTAGAAGTCGAAGACACTGCAGGCTTCGGGCTGCCGCAACCGCAGCCCCGGAATGGACGTCGAAGGCGCGCGCGCACTCTGTGCAAACTCAAGGACCGCGGCGGGTTTATCTGGATATGTGGCTGGAGCCTGGCGTGCGGGCGTGCGTGCTGCTGCTGGGACGTTCATCTGCGGATCGCGAGGCACGCGCGCGCACGGCGCCTGGTGGCTCGCGCGGCGATGACTCGACTCGTATTGCGCGAGGAGAAGCAGGCACTACCTACCACAGTCGCAGCCCCCTCCCATATAGCGCAGCTGCGCACACACGCTCGCGCGAGGAGGCGGGAAGGGAGGGGCTAGGGTTACGGCACGCCCGGATATTCGCGCATTCGAGCTCCGCGGGAACGCGCGGGCGGGCTTATGGCACGCGCCGAAATGAGGTCGGAGATGCGGCCGCGTGGTCACGCGCGCGGGGCTCGCGGCCTGTGGGACGGTGGGAGGGGGGGGGGGGACGCGGGCACGGCCACGGCGGCGGGCACGGGCGCGGGTGTTTCCTGGGATGCGCCGGGCAGAGGTGGCCTCGAGGCGTCCGCTGCTCGCTCGCCGGCGCGGGCGTGCGCATCCTCTTTCTCTTTGAGAGCTTTGTGCTGCCTGCGGGCGGGAGTTGCGCGCCGGCGCCACCTGAGCGGGCACCTCGATTGCGCGCTGGGTCCTGGGTCCTGTGGTGGCGGGGCCCGGGGGAGGATCTTCGGTCCTTCGCGCGCGCGAGGGGCGTGACCCGAAGTGGCGAAGCGGGGCTGTAGATGCGCCGCATTTACACAAAGCAAGCGGGCGGGCGTAGGGCGTCCGCACGCCCGCCGCGATGGCGCATCGATCGCTCGTTCTCTCTCTCCCTCGTCCATCTTGGTTTGTGATCTGCACGCGCGTGTCCTGGGGTCGCGCGCGCTGCGGCACTCGCTGGGCACAGGCCGGAGCGGGTCTGGCGAGGCTAATCGCAGAGAGGAGCAGCCGCGAGGCGCGCCATCGATGGGACGAGCTCGATGATCGTCCCCCCACCCCCCATCCTTTGTGCGAGTGCAGGTGCTGCGAGCTCATTAATGTGGCCGGGCGGCCTTGCGCACGGTAGTTGAGCGGGTGGGTGGACGACCCGTGACCTATCATCCATCTTATCAGCTACCATCCGCGCACGGTGGTGGGCGGACGGGCCTTCCTCGTGGGGCTATCGGCGTACATATTAGATATCTAGATGTCGATAGCGTCGGGGACGGATCGACATCCGAGGTCTGCTTTATTGTTATGAATGAGGCTGTGCAGGGGGAGGTGGGGCGGTCTGCACGACATACCGTTCGTGGAGCGTCCATCTCCGTGCGGACGAGGAGGAGCGCGAGCGGCGTGTGGGGGGCGTGTGTTGCCAGCGGCGGGTTTCTGAGGTGATCGTAGCAAGGGCTGGGGACCTTCTCCGTCGCGTCTGGGAGCGCAGGACGGTTCTTTTGTCTCACGCACATTGTGGCCCACTTCTGTAATGAAGTTCTGCCCGAGGAGGAGAAGCGGGGGCACACAAGAGCAGCGCGGAACCCTCCCCGGGCGGCGGGGCGCCTCCGCCTTCATCTCCACATATGAGTGCGAGCACCCCTGTAGGGTGTTATGGGCGCAAGAAACCTAGGGGCGCGGGCGTTTGCGACTGGCTGGCGGACGGGAGGCGTTGGCGGGCGTTGAGTAGGCGTGAAGAGGATCGGATCGGGAAATGCGGGGAAGGCCGATTAGCATCGATCGGGATCTCGTCCCTCGCCTATCGCGATTATGGTTTGCCTCGGGCGCCTCCGTTGCCACCTCATCCTCCCGAGGCCGTCCGCGCCCCGCCCTTGTTTCCTCTGTACTCTCGTTCTGCGATACTCGACGTCGCTCTTTGTCTCCCAGGCCAGGGGCTGCGGTCTCACAAACCGATGGAAGCTTGATCAACAACTCTCTGACCGATGGCTGATGCTGAATCATCCGGGTCAGTCAGCGCACCCGACTCCTTCCCTCCATCTCCCACTTGAATTACTCACGTCCCCCATGTCTAGCTAAGTTGCGCACTACATGGACTACGACAATTCAAAGCTCCGACTTCCAATTCATCTCAGCATCGAAGACCCGTCGGGTGCGGTCCCGAGCGGTACTCAGGGGTTTCCCACCGGATTCATATGGGACAGACGACTGCAAAAGCCTCGCACGGAAGGCGCGTTTGTGCGCCCTTTGTCCTGCACCGTATGGGTATCATCCGCAAGCTGTTTCTTGGGGCAGGGACGCATTTATGACATATCGACTGTCGATTATGGGCTGATCACGGGGGTACACTCGATGCGTACGTGCTCTTTCTGGCATCTTCCGCCTGTCTGAATGGAAAGGCCGTTGCGACTTCACAGGGAGGAACGCACAGAGCCCCCCGTTCGTCGGCCGGATCGGCGCTGACGCGTGTCGTGTTGGGGACCTCAGCCGAGCTACACGCAGTACGTAAATTTCAGATTTTATTCCTGCACTCGGCCGGTGCGCCCTCTGTTGGTGGTCGTCCTGCCTCGCGCATCAGCGCAGGTCTGACCTCGCGCCACCAGCTTCGGGGCGAGGTCTTTACATCCGCTTTACTTTCGGTCCTGGACAGCCGGATGCGTGCGCCTGTTGGCCAGGATCCGAAGGATAATGACATACATTTCTTTCCCCTTTCCACCACTCGCGCGCATCTGTGCTCTCCTTTTTCCCTCCGTGGGCACAGCGCGGTTTGCGCGCGGTGGCGTAGGTTCATCGTTGACACTCGTAAACATTTGGAGCGCATGTGCTCCGTTCGAAATGCACCCCTTTCTTTCACCCATTTCGCCGCGCAGCCTCCGAACGGCCTTCGCAGTGCTCGCGTCCCGTTTGTTGACAAATAACATCGTCTTCCAAACCCCCTTCGCTTGTGACCTCGCGTCGGTCGTCTTCTGATGTGCCCGCACAACGGCTGAAAGCCGGATAACTGATTCTATGAGTAGGAGCTTGCCTATAGGCGAATGTTCGGGCGCACTGCCATCGGGGAGCCGCGTCGGGTCTGACGTCCCGCCCGATCGTGTTACGGCTGGCGCGAACGGGCTCTCATTTCGCTTGCCCAGGGCGCCCCACCCGCCGAGCGCATACCCCGTCGACAGCACTCAGAGCGAGGGCGGGGAAAACGCTCGTCGTCCAGCGGAAACGTGACACTCCGCTACCCTCAGAGTGCACGCCATGCGGAACCAGGGGCGCATTCAATCGTCCATCCGCAATGACACCAACGTTGACGGCATGCAAGAAGATCCTTCTCCCAGCCTCCGTCGCACCACCCCCTCACCCTGCGAAAATGTCCCTTGTTGGGACACTCCACCCAAGTGCGGACCCTTGTCAACTATCGCGGCTCACGACACGCCAGGGAAGCAAGGAGCAAGGGGATCTCAGCTGACCCCCTGCGCGACCTCGCGCGGACCACGCTGGGGGGACGCGCGGGCCCCAGTCGACAGTCGACGCTGGGCGAGGACGAGGTCTCAGGCCGCCCCGCGCGGCACCCTCAGACAGAAGCACGGACCGTTCCACATCCGGCCGGGACGGCCCCAGAATATCCGCCGCGCTGCGGGGAGGCAGCCGAACGACGATGTCGTACGACGCGCCGCGGGGCCGCCACCCACAGAGGCCTGCACCGCGGGCCGTGCGCGATGTCGTACGGACGTACGGCACGTTCCTCGACGTGCGGCGTGCGCGGGAAGCCACGCGCCCCCGCGCACGCCGCGCAGCCCGCACCCCACACCCGACGCCGGCCTCCGCGGGTGCGGTTCTGAATGTGCGAACCCACAGAGGCGCGCGCGAGAAGGTGCGCGGCGGACCGCAGAACCCACTCGCGCGCGCGTGTGGGGCGGATGCCGGGCGGGGACGGGGACGGGGGCCAAGGGACGCGGGGGAGTGGAGGGGGGGCGCGGCGCGCGAGCAATATGACCGCATTCCGCAGGCGGTGGGGCCACGTTGCGCCCGGCGGCGGGCGCGGGGGCTCACATGCGCCGCCTCGTGGCTGATGCTCGGGGCAGGAGGCTTCCCGCGCCCGCCTTGAGGGGCGGACGGGGCCTCTTCGATGTGCGGTGTGGCGCGCCGTGCGGACGGCTTATCGCGCTGGGGCGAGCGGGGGTGAGAAGTGGGCGCAGGGCATGTCGGCAGCAGCGCTCTGCCTCCTCCGCGCGCGTTCGGGAGGCGCGAGGGCGCGGCCTGAGGACGAAGGCGGCTCAGCGCGCGCCTGGGCGAGCAGATCGGGCGTCGGGAGGTTGGTTCCTTGTATGGCCTGGCTTGCTTTGTGGGGCCAGGTAACCCGCCCCCTCGCGCTCCTGAGGCTTTCGATGGAGGCTGCTTGGAGGGGCCGGAGGTGTGTCATGGGACGCGTCGTTCGGCGATAAATGCGGTGGAAGAGTCTCGTAGAATGCGACTAGATACTGCGCTAGCGCGCGTATGGTATGCTCAAAGACTTGCCGACACGCCTCGAGCCTCGCGCGAGGCGATGACAGGAGAAAATTGAATCAATTTTCGAGCGTCGAGAGAGGCCTGCGCAGGTTGGGGACGTTGACAGATTCAGTCGCCGCAACAAACGCACGTCGGCGGTCGCGCCCTCCTTCGGAATTTCTGTGGATTTTTAGGCACATCCTCGTGCACTAGGGAGCCTTCTAAACTGAATGGCGATCGCTACGGTGCATCAGACAAGCTTCAGGCTCGTTGGTTCGACCACGCGCCAGGAGAAGCTCGCTCGCCCTTCGACCAGCGAAGTTTCGTTCCTCCCAGCGTCCGACCTCACGACTCCCGACTGCCGGTGAATCATTCAGCGCCCAGCAGCGCGCCTTTCGAGCCGCGTCGCTCCCCTCCGGCTGCAGTACTCTGACAGAACGCGCTCTCCTTGGACTCAAGCGGCCGCGTGTAACCAGGAAAGCAAGCAGAAACCGGGCTAGCCGGGGCCTCGAGGCGGAGATTGTCGGGCCCTGGGCGCCGCGTGCCCGCCGTCGCGACTCGCCCTCCGCCACGTGCGCTGGGGTTTACCACACACCGTTCTGCACGAAACGCCCTCCGGTCGTCGATGAAGCAAGCAAGACGGGGCCGGGGGAAGGAGTGCGGCCGCGCCTTACGGAGCCTCACGTACGCTCGACGAACAAGCTCAAGCTTCGAGAGCGTTGGCGGCATGCATTGATGGCGCGCGCTTGCTCGGACTCGAGCCGTTGGCGTGCACACACGGAGGACTGAATGCACCGCGCGCCGAGCGGCGAGGCGAGGCAGGCCGCTTGGATACCGGCACGCGCAGCTTGCGCGAGCTCGGGAGGAGGGGCCCGCGAGCATATGCGTACGGGCCTGGAGAGTTCCTGGTAGGGCGAAGTTGGGCACTCGGCGGTGGTCCGCGGGTCGCCAGCGAGGTAAGGGGGGGATCGTCGCTATCCGCGCGTGCGCGGCGCGGCCCAGAGGACTCCGGCCATGCGCGCGCCGCGACCTCGCGCGTCCGAGGCTGTCGTAATTTACTCTTTATTTTTATTCTGGGCCGGACGTGCGTACGTGTTCGGGACGTGGGGGAAGGGAGCTGCTGCTCGGTGCTGCCGTCGGGGAAGCCCTCGCGGCGCCGTCCGAAGCCGCTGCTGTGCGGCCGCGCGGGCGACGTCGCGGCGGACCGTGTACGTCCTCGGAGCGAGAGGATTGCGTGTGAGAAGCGGAGGGCGGGCGCGTGGAAACCCCACCCCCGCAGCTTTTTGTTGTGCGTATCTAACCCGCGGCCGACTCCCCGAGCGGGAGGCGCGAGCGCGACGGACGGCCCGCGGAACCTGGTGCGCGCGGGCTGCAGCATCCGGACGGGCCAGCTTTGCGCACCCGAGGGCTTGAGCTCGGCCTCGCCGCCGCCGGGGGCGGTGAACGCCGTCGTGCAGCCGCGGTGAGCCGGGACGGCCCTCGTCGTCTTCTCTTGGGGTGGCCTCGCCGGGGTCGCGGGAAGCATGCAGGCCTGTGCGTGCATCAGGGAGAGCGTCGAGACGAGCGAAGCTTCCGGCGTCGTCTGGCAGCGCGGGCTCCGGATATGACGAGGGGGACGTATAAGGGTGTGCGGCGTGCAGGTGGTGGTGGGCGTGCTGGGTGACGAGGGGTGGACCGGATGTCGCGGGTGTGGAGCGGTGTGGGCTTCAGAAGGGGGCTTGCATCGCCTTGGCCCTGGGGCAGCATGTGTGGGGGGCGAAGTGCGGCTTGACGTGAGGGGTTGCTTTGCATGATACGATTATTGCGTTCTGGACATGATCGGGGCTCCGGTCGGTGAACTTTGTCGAGCTTCCATGAGCATGTCGCCGGCGCGGTACTTGAGGTCAGTGAGGAGGGTAGGTGTCTCCTGCATCCTAGGTTAGCCTGTGAGAAGATTGATACGTGTAGCACTGAAACTGGCTTTAGTTTAATTCATTCCCAAAATGAACGTCTAGAGACACTCGCCCCGCAATAGTTAGAGCTCGCATTCGGGCGTGAGCCTGTATTCGATATAGTGGTGTGTCGTGTGTCCGAAGTGCATCATAGTGGCGAGGCCCCAAACCTAGACGGGGTGCACCAAAGCGGGCCACGGCGAATGGCCCCCCGACGCGTAAAAAGCGGGTACAACAGTTCGAGGAGAAGTAGTCTTTCCGGGCGTCCACAATGTGGACCGTGGCAAACTTAAAGTTCTGCTGGGATTGATCTGTGTGACTACCGATCCTGAGCGGGTCATATTGCTTGGAGAAGAGAAGATAGTCAGACTCACAACAGTTTGGAGTGCGCCGCCGGCATCATGGGCGGTGAACCGCAGTATTAGAGAAGTTATGCGGCAGCTGAAGTAACCAAGAGTTGGGCATAGTCCTTCGATGGTTTCAGGTAGGCGAAAGAATTTGTTGGAGAACCATGGCATTCGGACTGCGCGACGGCTTCGAGTAGTATTCGTTGGACGTTGGTCGGCCCGGGGCTTGGCTGTGTGATGTCCGGGTCACTGGCAGTGTTAGGTGTAGTTGATTCGGTAGGGAAGCAACAGTAAATTGTCTATCTAACGGACCAACGGAGAAGTCATGATGACTATTTGAAAGGTTGACGCTAACGTGATGATCTAGTTCTAACTTGAGCTCTTCAAGCAGAACCCGAGCTGCTGACAGAGGACGAGACGTTGCGTCGTAGGGACCGGCACAGGCGCCCCGGAGGGCCCTGGCAACCGCGGTGGCGATGCTTTTCCCACTATGAGCGCTAACTTTCCCCCCAGTGGCCTGGTGGCCTGGTGGCGCACCTGCCAGACACTACTACCTGACCTCCTTCATCAGCACTATGCCACTAAATGCACCACCGCCACCGCCGTTTATGCCCCTGCACCGTATTCAAAACACGAAAAGTGTTACATGAAGCCCAACCACAATGATGCTACGTTGACGTTCTACGCGATCCATCCGTATTCGCGTCTTCTTTCAACCGCGTCTATCCCACCATCCGTCCAGTGTGGCAGCACCCAGTGGACAATGCCATCGGTGTGACGATGACACCCCCACCTTTTGCTGCGATCCGCGCCGCCCAGAACCAATGCCATGATTTGCCACACACTCGTCCGAAGATGCATGATCATCCCAAGCGCCAGGTGCGATCTTCTTCTGTTGCACATCACACCTTCTTCTACAAGTGTTCGATCCTGCATAGCCTCGCTTTCATTGCGCTCTATATACCCCAGGCTATAAACACGCCCACTGTCCACCCATGTTGTGGCTGCCCCGGCTTCATACTGTTCCCTATCATGAACAAGCTCGCGGTCGAGCTCCTCACTCACATCTCGTACTTTGCCTGTACTGATGGCGGCAAGACGGGATGTTCCTTATCTCTTGTCTCAAAACACATCCATTACGCGTCTCGCCCTGCGCGGTTCTACTCAGTGTCGCTCATCAAATCCGCAGCGCAGATCGAACTCTTTCTACAAACCTACCAGAGGGAGCGCAGGCGTTCTACCGACACCATCCCCCGGGTTCGCCACCTCTGTCTGTCCTTCTTCGGGAGGGGTATCACCACGGCGCCTCCCGCACCTCCGACACCTTCTAGCAAGCCTACGTCACGCGAAGAGTTTCTGGCGTCCCAGAAATCGCGCGCTCAGTTCTGGCGAACCGCGCAATTTTGGTTAGACGAGCAATACAACCGCGTCGTACCGGAGCTCGTCCGCATCATCGCGCCGGACCTCGAAACTCTCGCGCTCATCCAGACGCAATGGCGGTGTTCGACCGCCGTCAAGTGCCACTTCCCTCGCCTCCGTGAGCTCACGCTCGTTGGCGGCGACCCGACTTTCATTCCATTCAGCACGGCACTCGATGACCGGCCGCTCTATCCTGCCCTCCAGCGGCTACACCACGTACCGTCCCTCGTAAACAGGGGGATCGACTTCTTCCTGTGGGCGAAGCACGCGCCAAACCTGACCCACCTACGCCTCTCGCGAATGGGAGCGTACCCTGAGGTCACTGTGAACACGTTGACACAGATCATGAGTGAGTGTCCCATCGCTGTGCGTTGTGTCAGTGGTGTTCTGAATGTCTTTTTCTAGGTCCCTCAGCGCCCACGCACGTGTTCCCGCATATGCAGGAAATCGTCATCCAACCTCTCGCAATGCCCCCTCCTAGTTTAACCGATCACGACTCTGTTCAACGCGTGTACAACGAACTCTGCGACAAGCTCCGTGAAGCCGTCAATGATGCGCGCTTCCAAGCGCTTCTCCTCGTACCGCTAATGGTGCCACAGGATACAAAACATCAAGACCTCAGTTTCGGGTGTGTTATTCGGATGGAGTATGAGTGGCTGACGCGGATCGAGGGTGGTGAGGGGTGTTGGGATGCCCTCATTGGAGATGGCCCGCTACATGGGTGCTGGTCGACGCCTATGTCGCGCTGGTAGCCTATCTTTCTTTATGAAGATGACTTTCTGGTATGTGGACGTGGCATATCCTTCCCCGAGACTCGCTTCTAATCACTTCATCACAGGACATTGCACATGGCATATCAATCACTGTTGTATTATACGAACCCCATGGACTATCTTACTATACACGGAACACGATTTTCTCGGCATTCGCATGACTTTCCCTCAAGTAGTCAAGACCATCCGGGATCGCGGCCAACCCGCCCTCCCAGACTTTGAACGTCAAAGGGTCGACTCTGCCGTCCTCGGTGGACGCCAGGTAGGCCTTGGACCAACGCGCGATATCGGCGAACCATGCCCTGTCCTCAGGAATAGCTTCGAAGCGCTCCCCAGTTCTGTATGTATATTCTCTCCCCAGCAACGAGAACGTATCGACATCTGGTCCGTCGAGGGCAACTGTCAGCCACCAACCAAATCTGTACCAGACCAAATTCCACTTGCATTCACGCTCGACATCCGTCCTTCCGGTAGCGTCCGGGATGATTGGGTTGGTGTGCACGACTTTGCCACCAGCGGGACGGATGACGGCCACACTGACACCCTGCGGCTCGCGTATACCGATGGCATCAAGTGCCAGCCGGATAGTGTCCCCTGTGGCCTCCTTGATCTTCTCGACCACAGTTGCGTCATGGTGGTCAACGACGGCAGCAGCACCGAGGGCCATCACGAGCTCAAAGTGGCCCGGCGAGGCGGTGGTTACGACCTTCCAGCCCGACCGCCGTGCGAGCTGGATGGCGAATCTGCCAACAGACGCTGTGTACGCGTCAGCACGCGTCTCGTCCCGCGGTGGTACCGGCCAACTTACAGCTCCCGCCGTGGATGTAGATCCACTCTTGCCCGTCGGAATCCGCTATCCCCAGTTGTTTGGGGTGGTACAGCGCCTTGTACGCCGTCCAGAAGGAGAGGCCCATCGTCGCGGCGGCCTCATGTGAGCCCCATCCCTCGGGGAGGACGCACGCGAGGTCAGCGGGCACGCGCACGTACTGCGCGAACGCACCGCCATCGTCGAGCGCGCCCCCGAGGACGAAGCCCGCGACGTGGTCGCCCACCGCGGGCGACGTGACATTCTTGCCGACCTTGACGACTACCCCCGAGAAATCGCTTCCGAGGACGGTGCCGGGTTTTGCTTTCCCGGCCTCCAAAACTACCCTCAGAGAGGATGGTCAGCGTGAGCTCTCGTGGCTCTGGGGATAGACATGGCGCGACGCACGCTTCCAGTCGTTCGGATTCAGAGCGACCGCTACGGTCTTGACGAGTACATCGTCGTCCCCCGCGCGTGGAGAGGCATGGTCTTGTACGGACGCCCGGCTCTTCTGGGCCACGAGCGCCCGCATTACGGAGGGGACCGTTGTGGGTAGCTTGGGTGGTGTGCTCGGCTCTAGTATCGCTGGTGGCATTATCGTTCCAAGCATCATCCGCGGCGCCGGTGCACCTCTTGGTACGGCCACCGTTCCCAATCTCTTCCTTGCTGTCTGCTTTGTTCGTGCCATAATGTGTTGTCTCGAATCTGCCTGAAGAAAACCTTGATTGAGAGAAGAGAAGGAACAAGACGCGTGGGGGGTTCACCAGCGCCGAGTTGGACTAATAAATGTGCTCGTTACTGGTGCCGTAATATACCATGCGAAGGGCAGCGCGCCTCCCCACAGTATCCGACGCAGCCCGGACATCTCTAAAAGAGGACGTGTATGACTAGGTCGATCATTCCACGCCTCCGGAATTGGTTCGAGTCATTCGCATTGATGTGTACAATGACAATGTGTCTAGATACTGCTGCTTACTACCACTACCTCAGAATAGGCCGTCTATGAATCGTACACGTTTTGTACTTTGTACATCTTCGTCTCAACGGGCGTCTCCAGAGCGCCCTCCCCATACACCTTCTCGATCTTGTACATCTTTGTCTCCGCGGGGGTGTCGCTCGCCGAGGACGCAGCGGGAACGGCAGCCTTGCTGGGAGTCGCCGCACCGGTGGCGGGCGCGGCCTTGCTCGCGATGCTCGCCGCGCGCCCGTCAGGGATGTGGATGAACTCGTACTTGCCGTCAACGACGCCGTCGAAGATGTAGTAGCCCTTGCGCTCGAACTGCATGATGTCGCCCTTCTTGAGATCCTTGATGTTCGCGTCCGCGAGCGCCGCCTCGCGGAACTCTGACACGGGCGTAACGAAGTCCTTGACGTCGTCGTTCTCCTCGAGCTTCTTCTTCGTGATGAGGTAGTCGTAGTCGAGCAGCGTCGTGGGCACGGGCGCGTCGGCGGGCTGCGCGAGCCACGTCACCTTCTTCTTGGTCTTGCGGAAGTCGCCGTCGAGATGGAGGTCCATCTCGATGGCGGTGATGGTGCCGGAGGCGTCGGTCGTCTTGGTGCGGACGATGGCGTTGCCCCAGTCCATAAGCGTGATCTCTTCCTGATCGTCGAAGGAGATCGCGTCCTCCTGCTCGACGAAGATTTGTGACGAGTAGATGGTCTTCTTCTCGCCAACCTCCGGGTTCTTCTTATGCTTCGGCACACTCTTGACTTCCGGGGCTGCGGGGCCGCCCTTGATTGTGACAGGCACGCTGCGAGAAGGGTAAGAACCGGAGCGATGGATGAATGTAAAACAACCCACAGGTTTGCCTGGGACAGGGCCCAGAACCGCGGCGCAACAGGGTCGATCACCTTTTTGTTGAGCGTCCAGAGGGAGTCCCACTCGAGAGACACGATCGCCTGCGAGGGGCCCTGGGCAAGCATGAACTGGCGGAGAGCCTCAACCGTGAGGCCGCGGCGGCGGATACCACGGACGGTGGGGAAGCGTGGGTCATCCCAACCACGCACGAGGCCGCTGTCGACGAACCAGTGCAGTTTGCGCTTGGAGAGCAAGGTGTAGATGAAGTTGAGACGGCTGAAGTCCCAGATCTGCACCGGGCGAATTTTGAGCGCATCGATCATCCACTGGTACTGTGGGTTGCGGTCGCGGTACTCGTTCGTACGGAGGGCGTGGGTGACCCCTTCGTGCGAGTCGACGATGGGACACGCAAAGTCGTACGTAGGGTAGACCTTCCATTTTGCTCTGCAAGTGAGGTCAGCTATGCAAACACGGGGCTGTCAAGCTTGTTACTACTACTCACCCAGTACGGTGGTGGGGGAGGAGGTTGACACGATAGATTACTGGGTCACGAAGAGCTTTGTTTGGGTTGTCGACGCTCATCTTGGCACGGAGACACCACCGCTTGCCCTCGTCGCTACCAGCCGTCATCTCCTTGAAATGCTTCAAGTTGTCCTCGATGCTGTCGTCACGGTGCTTGGACGCGATTCCGTCCATACGCTCCTTGCGCATCTGCTCCTGCTCGGTGTCGTCCGCGTACGCCTTTCCAGTGTTGATCATTTGGAGGGCGAATTCGTAGAGCTGATCGAAGTAATCGGACGTATGGGTGACCCTGTCGCCATGGATGTCAAGCAACGCAAGGTCCTCGAGGATGGTCTCCTCGAATTCGGTCTATGAATAGCATGAGCATAAGTTGCTTGCCCTCGGTGGACCGCACTTACTCTCTCCTTTGAAGGATTCGTGTCGTCGAAGCGAATGATCATCTTGCCCTTGTACATCTTGGCAAAGTACTGGTTTAGCATGGCAGCCTTCGCATGTCCTATGTGGAGGTAGCCACTCGGCTCAGGAGGGAAACGAGTAACGACCTCGCCCTCCTTCGCATTCTGTAATCCAAGCGCGAAAGAAGCTGCGGTCTTGTTGGAGCGGGCTTTAGCGGACTTCGCATCTACACATCGCGATTGTCGTGTGAGCACAGATGATCATCATACCATACGAGAGGTGCCGTACCAGCCAAGCCTACAATGGCAAGTTGGGTAGACTCAAGGGTTTCCAAGTAGGAGAACCATCGGAGAAGGTGAGGATGCTTATTGTTCTTCAGGAGACCAACAATCTTCACACTGCCTTGATATTCTAGATGTTAGCGCATATGGCTAATTAGGCCTTGATTTTAAATCTACCTTTGAGAGCTCCCCATACCATGAGGTCAGCCGCAGTGATGCCATGACCGACAAGGAAAGTGCGGAAAGCGAGATGGTCGTCCAAGGAGTCGAGCGCAGCTGTAATCTCTGGGAAGGCTGTTACTGTAGGCAGTGACTTAGACAAGGCGAAGTAAGCCGACGTCTGTATCCTGTGTCAATACCGCATAGCATGTATGTATCGCCTTCAAGTAACGTACCTTTGCACTATCCTCAGCCAACCCCCCTGCCTTCGCTAGTGTCTGAACAATTTCATCCTCTGCAGAGATCTTGGACCCGTCCAGCTCTAATGACACTCCGGATGCGGTGGTGTCGAAGTTCAGGGTTGCCTTGTTGGTGTATGTGGCGGCGACGGCCGCTGCCCAGGGGAAAGGGGCAGCGGTGGGGGATAGCGTGAGGACGCCAGACATGATGGTAAGGTGCAGAAGAGGCTTGCCGCTGTCTGTGAGCTCAAAAACGCTTGAGCATGACTCTATTAGACTCGATCGACAAGCTAATCTAATCAAAGATGCATGTAGCGCCCGGTGTAGAGACTAGGACACTCGTCCTCGGGCGTTCCCCCGTCTTGCCCGTTGACAAGCGCAGTCATCCTTCTGGAACACAATGTGCACTGTCCTCACGCATAGCCCCCCTCTCTCCTCCTATATGTATCCCGCTCGCGGTCCGGATTCAAGACCAACGAACCTTCAACCTCCAGCACGATGAACCCGCCTTCCTCTCCGGCTAATCCACCCCAGCCCCAGACCGCCGTGGTCTACGAAGCATACGACATGACGCTAGTGTCTCCTCTAAGTCAAGTCCAACTTGCGCCTGACTTGGACTTGCCTTGTCGGAGTGTCAACTTGTTGGACTTGGCCGCTTTGGGGGCGACTTACAAGTCGCTGACTCATAGTTTCACACATCTGTAATTGGTGGGGAGGCTACGGTCCCCAAAGTACATAGTAATCGCTTAGATGTATCTATCGCTTGATTGTGTCGCCTATCTGCTGTACATCCCTTTATGTATTCGAGAACAGGATTGAGAGAAATTGTGTTATGAATCTATGGGAAGAGACATACAAATGAGCTCAGCGGAGAGGGTGTTCGAGGAAAAGAAAAAAAAATCACACAAGCGAGGGATTGAACCCCCAATCAATCTACCGACACGATCAACGTGTACCACTGCACCAAAAGGGCTTTCAAGGCAATGGCAACATGCAACATATAACCTGAGGAAGATCCAGGGTATACTGTGGATGTTACAAGTGTCTACCCCGAAATACAATATATCCTGGAGCTGGCATAGTCAGATTAAAGTAAGTAGATGGGGCTTTCAGCAAGTGTTTCTGCCCCCATGAGTCCAGGGCTAGCTATATTTGTATCATTGCATGTGGAAATGAAGGTAGTTTGGCGTGGTGGTATGTGTCACGGTCGTCGACCGCATTAGCTTTGGTTCGAATCGGAAGTGTGTGTGTGTTTTTTTACCTTTCTACAAATTTTATACATAACGCGTAATCGGGACACTATGCATCCACGCTGCCATACAACTCTCCTTTCTAATTAGTGAGTCCAATCGCAAGAGCCCCTACCACTCGTGGCTCCCTCATTGTCAAATATCAGGTCTCAGTCGCAAGGAGCTCGGTAAGATGCCTTGTGATCCGAGGGTCTGTAAGTCGAACTCAGCGCTTGACTTAATCAACTTGTCTGATAAGTCCATCACAAGTCCACCGACTTGTAAGGTAAGGGACTGACTTGCGGAGACACTACATGACGCAACTGCCTAAACATCCTGGAGAAGGCTGGACGCGTTTCGTCTGCATATCCGACAACCACTCCTTAAACTTTCACGTCCCATACGGAGACGTCTTGATTCATGCTGGCGATCTCAGCAGGCATGGCACTTTGAAGGATCTTGAGGTTACCTTGAACTGGCTGAAAGGATTGCCGCACCCAACCAAGTAGTGCGTTACCCCATAACTCTCATCATGCCCTCGGTTAATGTGCTTCCAGTTTTATTGCGGGCAATCACGATGTAAGTGCGAGTTCATTCTCCGAAGAGACCCCCTCGTTCACTCCTACTAGTTATGTCTAGATTCTAACTATATGCAAGGAGGTTCTATGCGCTCCTACAAACCCCAAGATCTCAAGGACAAAGTGAGTAAATACTGGCAATCGAGTTTGCAGCCCAATCCTCATCCCGTTTTGCAGGATCTCGATGCTGCACGCAAACTGGTTCGTAGCAAATCGATGCAGAAGGCTGGCATGATCTATTTGGAGCACCAAGCTGCTGTATACACGTCAAAGAGCGGGCGTACATATAATATTTATGGATCACCAGTAAGTTTGCGAGGGAGTCCCTTTCCACCCCTCATTTATCCACGGTGTTCCGAACTCCAGGCTGCGCCGGTCTACTCCATTGGCGCATTCCAATACAAAGCCGGAAACGGCCGGGCCATATACGATCGTATACCTCCAGGGACAAATATCCTGATCACTCACACTCCTCCCTTTGGAGAACGTGATGTCACAAAACGCAAGAAACATGCAGGCTGCCCAGAGCTTACAGAGCGCTTGAAACACGATGATTTGCAGGCCTGCAGGTTGCACGTGTACGGTCATATACACGAAGCACATGGTGCAACATTGGCAGGCCGGACTGAAAAGAACCCTAGTGGCAGGATCTCCGTTAACGCTGCTCTCCCAAGTGTTCCTCGACCAATCATTGTGGATTTACAGGACTGATTTTGCTCGGATACCTGGAACTAAACGTCATTGTATACCCGTATAATAGACATCACGTACCACACAGTTTACATGTCAATAGTTGTGGACATGAGTATCTAAATATCCTCCTCAAGAGGCTCACCTAGTGATTAACAAATTGCGGGAACTTGTGAGCCACGCATCACGACTATGAGGACCGAAGCGCCGGTCAACTGGACTCAAATTGTTGAATTCCCGGGTGCGGGTTTGAACTTTGAACTACTACTCTTACTGTCTGCATCTCCCCTGACCAGGCCTCTGTTCTCCACCCTCTCGCATCTGCCGAATGTCCACACGTTCCACGCGGAAGAGACCCCGTTACGAAGTCGGCGAAGACGTTGAACACATGGATCCTCCGGTGGAAGATCCTGGAACTAGCGATAGTAACATGCAAGTTGTGGAAGCGAAGTTGGAAGCTCTAAAGAAGGACGAAGAGTTCTGGTTTGACGACGGCACCGTGATTCTTGTTGCTGGAGACATTGAGTTTCGCGTTTACGTCGGACTTCTCTCAACACATTCCCCCATGCTCAAAGACCTTTTCGAGCGGCAAGACCACTCTCGTCAAACAGTCTCCATGCCAGAAGGCTCGAATATTCGTTGCGCAGTCGTTCCACTCAATGACTCACCCGAGGACCTGCGACATCTCCTGCGAGCGTATATGCCGAACCACGGTGCTAAGTATGATGAATTCTCTTCGATATGTGTCCTCAAGCTCACCACTAGTAGATTTTTCACATCAGGGGTTCCTTCCTATCATGCAATCTCTGCTTCGATACGACTTGGGAAGAAATATGGGCTGACGCGACTGTACGACCAAGCACTTCAATACCTCAAGGACAATTTCCCTGCAGATTTCGACGGATGGAACGTTCTTCACCAATGGGTGCCTGCTGGGTTTAACATCGAGCACGCAATTGGTGTCGTCAACCTTGCAAGGTTGACTGAGGAACTCTCTATCCTCCCTACTGCGTTCCTGGCCTGCCTTGCACTGGAAAATGGGGTAGTAGACGGTTTCGTCCGAGAAGACGGTACGAGTGAACATCTCACGTTGGACGACCTGGGCCGTTGCATTAGAGGTCAAGGATCTATGCGGCAAGCATCTGTCGCTGCCCTTCTCAACGTTGTTCCGTTGGCGCCATCCTCCACGTGTAAGGCCAACTGCAAAATTGCTTTACGGCGCATAATTCAAGGCCTACAGAAGAACGTCCTCGAGTTGGTCGCCATCACTGCTTTTGCTTTTCTGTACGACGGTTTCATCCCGCCGGGTGTCAAGCTTTGTGAATCGTGCAGGAGTATGGTTAACGACATGCACAAGAGAGAGCGCGAGATAGTATGGAGCCGTATTCCTCAGCACCTCGACCTCGAGGTGCCTGGTTGGGCTCCTGCTGAGGCCCCAGAAGTCGAAGGTCAGGCTAAATAACGTAAGTCATCATAGATACTGCACGCAACAAACATACGTAAATCTCAACCCCTGGTGTTAGGAGCCACGGACCGTCAACGACAAAGTCACCCCTCCTGTTGTGCGTTGCGAGTCCTTCTCTTTCTCACGTGGCACTCGAATCTCGCATCGTCTTTATGATTCTGCTCTGCATGCTTCAAAAAGTGCGTTTGTTTAGGGTAAGGGTTTCATCCTCTCACTATCAATGTGCTCACTCTGTTCGTCTAGGTAACATGACCGTGGCTATTGTTCAGTCAATGCACTTTCGTTTAGCATATTTTGTCAAATATGCTCAACAGTTGGTACACACATCTGTGACGTGGATGCGCGAGGTTGAAGGCATCCACTGTCCAGCATACTAGTCCGATTTAACCTCAACAATATCTCGAATCAATCTCTGACTCGGTGAGTCGACCTTGTTAGACGTGCAGGTTCGCCTGGGCCTTCCGCAGACCGGCACACACAATTTCGATGGCATGCTATTGAATGTACACATGACTCATTTATATCATGACGCCCTCGGCAGTAAGCATACTCCCCTCACTCGCAGCTTCGAAGAGTGACCGAACACCAGACCGAATATCAACAACCAACAACATATTTTGAAAAGTAGTTCAAGCTTGATACATACCCCAATGTCTAGAAGTTGCGTGAAGTGGTAGGGCGTAAGCACAATAGTTCCATAAATCGTGTCATCAACCAAATGAACGTGCTCCAGGTTCATGCCCACAGTTGGCCATCCCCGACTGTGCAAATACCATTGAAACTCGCCTGTACCCATCTCATTGAGCTTGGTTACATCGGATAGGCGGCTGGAGGCTGAGGCCTGAGGGCTCTGAGAAATCGCCTAGAACTGCAATTTGACGCCATGCTGTGCCCGAATGAGTGGCAGATGACCCCAGGCTCAGCGCGAAGCCTCGGCCCTAGTACATGTCCCAAGAAGTTGGATTTTGCGTGCGAGCACACCATTTCCGTCGAAGTTTGCGACTACGCTTCGGTCACAGCTCTTCGCCGCGCGAAGTCATATATAGTACGTGTTCGTGAGCCTGCTTATTTCCGGCCCTCTCTTACCAACGGTGACAGGCATCACCCATTGTTCAGATGGCGTCACTCCTCACGTTTGTCGTGCTTTGACGACTTCTATGCGTGTCTACATATACCCGCCTCCACGCCATCCCTCAAATATACCATTGCATGAAAATGCGATTGACACTACTATCTGTCTTGCTCCCCTTAGCATCGTTCACACTTGCGGCTCCATACGATGATGGCACCACGACGCAGATGACAATCTCCGTCCCACACAAGCGCATCGCCATCATTGGTGGCGGTACAGCTGGAGTTACCACTCTCAAGACTCTCCTTACAGACATACCGTTGGAAGAGCGGAGAGGGTGGGAGGTTATACTGTTCGAGCAACGAGCGGGTGTTGGAGGAGTATGGTGAGCCCCACCTTCACACCGTTGTTTTGTATTTTCGCACATCTAGTGGCCAGGCTACCAGACAAGTACGAAGGCCCCTTCTATCAGGGAACAGATTTGTTGCCCGAGACTCCACTTTACCCTGGGCTCATTACGAACACGCCACACCCTACCAGTAGGTCTCAAGGAACATGAATAGATATCAACTCGCACCCACCTCTATCCTCATTGCAGTGACGATACCTCACTTTCCATTCGCACCGGGAACGCACCTTTTCCCAAGCCACCGTTCTGTGCAAAGATATCATGAGGATATACTAGACCATTGGGATTTGTGGCAACACGTGCGGGTCAACCACGGGGTAGAACGCGCTCGCTGGAACGTTACCACCAACCAGTGGCAAGTACTCGTATCTCATGCGAATACGACGAAGGAGTTCGAATATGACCACCTCATCGTCGCGAATGGGCACAATCATTACCCCTTCGAGCCCTCCCTGCCGGGGCGGAAGGAATGGGCAAAGATTCCAGGACGTATTATATTCCATTCAATATTCTTCCGGCATCCAGAAGACTTCATTGGGCGCAATGTGCTTGTCGTCGGCGGCAGGGCGTCCGGCTGTGATGTCGCAGAGCGTGTCGTAGGGCACGCGGTTTCTGTGAGTAAATCTGCATCTTTCATCCTACCTGGTCATTCATGAGGGCGTGTAGGTGGCCCTTGCGTCAAAGGACAGTGGGCAATGTGTTCCCGAGAACAATCGTACTATTCCCGGCGTGTTGTACAAGCCCGCGCTCACCGCATTCCTTCCCTCCGGCGAAGTCCTCTTTGCAGATAACAGCACACTCTCGGGAATAGACACTGTCGTCCTTGCGACCGGATACTCCTTCCTTATCCCCCTGCTTACCGAAGGCGACCACCTCGATGTCGTCCGTACCTTCCCTTCGTCGTCGCCAGACCATGCACTCGCGACGAACGGGCGTGGGCTCCGCCCCGTATGGCAGCATCTCCTCTCGCTCGACGCTGCGTACCCCCTTGGCGCGCTCTGGTTCGTCGGCCTACCCGTACCCATCGCAAACGGCATCTCCGCCGCCGCCGAGGCGCTCTTCATCGGTCACGCACTGGCGGACCCTGAGCTCCTGCCGTCGCGAGCGACACTCCTTGCGGAAGTGAGCGAGCGCGAAGAGCACCTCAGCCGCGAGGGGCTCGATCCCGCCGTAGTTGGACACCACCTCGTTGCAATACGCGGCAACGAAGACGACCCTGGCGTGCAGTATCAGGAAGGGTTAATACGCCGGCTACGATCTGCGGGGCACTGGCCTGTAGGGGCGAACATCACGGAAGGTTGGCGACAGCTCGGGCGGGGGAATGCTTATGCACTGAAAGACGCGTGGAAGCGCATCGAGAAAGAGGGAGAAGAGAGCGTACACAGATGGATCGGGGGTGCTCGGAGCGAGGAGGAATGGGCGGATGTTATGAGGAGGCTAGTGGAGTGGCAGAAGGGCCTGGGTCAAGTAGCCTCTGTCTAGGACCCTATCAGCTGCGGGCTTTGTAGAGTACTTGTCATATCATTGTATCATTGTATACATCTGGGGGCACTTTTCCGAACCTTGTGG
This sequence comes from Porogramme epimiltina, assembly GCA_900155495.1. NCBI lineage: Eukaryota > Fungi > Basidiomycota > Agaricomycetes > Polyporales > Polyporaceae > Porogramme > Porogramme epimiltina. The sequence goes on from FTLJ01000711.1 coordinate 66,342, forward strand.
AACTTTCACTGTGGATCCTGACGAGATATATCAGCCTCACTGTCGAGCACGCCCATATGTGCGCGACGGAAACGAGTTGTGCTCCGAGGAAAAATTGCCGCCGGGGGTGGTGGCGGGGGATGAGCGGGCCGGTGAAATAGTAAGTCGCGGCTAAAGTGATCTAATCTGTTTGCATCTTGGAAAGCATCCCCTTCAATGACTCGACGTTTTCTTATTCTTCCCATTCCCTTTCTTCTCCGCCACCAAACTCCTATAAAATGAGTGTGTAACTTCCCGCAGCCTACGTTGTTTTGTGCTCACTCCGTTTCAGACGCGGATGCGCTCGACGGCCGGTTGTTGTTTGCAATCCCCAAGAAGGGCAGGTTGCATGAAAAGTGCTTGGAGCTGCTTGCGGGTGGGTGGTACATCCTTTCCACTTTCCTTCCGATCCCCCTGAACGGGCTCTACTAGGTGCCGACATCCAATTTCGAAGACACGCTCGTCTTGATGTCTGCCTCGTCAAGAATCACAACATTGCACTGTCAGCCCCATATCCGTCATCTCACACTTTCTGCCACCTGATCCGACCCCCTTCTCTTTCAGAGTCTTCCTCCCCGCAGCCGACATTCCCTCATTTGTCGGTAAAGGAAACGTCGACCTAGGTATCACCGGTCAAGATGTCATCCTTGAAGCGCAGATGGAGGCCCATGTTACCGAGATTCTTCAGCTCGGCTTTGGCAAGTGTGCACTCCAAGTACAAGTCCCCGAAGCCGGCGCGATTAAGACTGTCGATGATCTCGCTGGAAAGCGCGTGGTCACGAGCTTTGAAGTCCTCGCAGGCCAGTACTTCAAGACCGTTGATGATAGGCTCCAACTTGCAGAAGGCAGTTCGACGAGGATAGAGTATGTCGGTGGAAGCGTGGAGGCAGCATGCGCTCTTGGGTTGGCAGACGGTATCGGTACGCATATAAGCTTCTTCAATCAATGTTCCTCGCTCTAACACTATCCCCGTGCAGTCGATCTTGTCGGTGCGTAACCCTACATCTTCCCAGCTTCGGTTGTCCTCAAATTCCTCCAGAGTCCGGTGATACCATGCGTGCTGCGGGCTTGCACGCAATTGCGACCGTCCTCCAGACCGAGGCAGTACTGATCAAGTCCTCTACGACCAAACACCCTGCCCTCGAGCCCCTCATCAAGCTCATTACAAGCCGTATTGCAGGTGTAGTCGCCGCCGGTCGCTATGTCGCCTGTGAGTACAACATTCGCCGCGAACGTCTTCCCGAAGCGACGGCGATCACCCCTGGACGGCGTGCACCGACGGTGAGCCCACTTGAGGAGGAGGGTTGGGTTGCGGTGAGCGTCATGGTAGAGAAGAAGAAAGTAGCAGATGTCATGGACGAGCTAGTCAAGATTGGCGCAGAAGATATCTTAATCTTCAACCTCGATAACTGCAGAGTATAGCCGTGTTGGTATGTAGGATGAGTTGAATCATCGTGTAAGCATTGTTACAATATATGTACATGATACTGCAATCGATCTTCGTAAGGTGTCTGGTATACCTTCGCTCCACTTGCGCCTGCAGATGTTCGACGTGCGGCTTTATCTCACAAGTGCTTTATGAGGAACTCTACAGTTGCCTTGAAGGTACCCTCTTTCCCTTCTTTTACCTTGGGGTCATTCTGTCGAGTTCAGGTGAGTGCTAATTGTCTCATACGTTGTGATACCGTGCGTGGAAGCTCACCAAGTCTGCGCGAACAGCGTATCCGTGCGTGCAACCGGTCCAGTACGTGCGCTGGTAACCAGGTGCGAACTTTCCCCCACCGAGAATTTCATCCGCTTGCGTACACGCCTCAGCAGGGAATACAGGGTCAATCTCACAGGTGTTGATCAAGATCGGCGCCTGCGATGTCTCGGCGTATTTCTACCGGGAATAAGCGCACCATCTTCAGCTTGGCCATCCTTCTCTCTTTGGGATGCACGTACCTGCAAGTCCTCCGGGTATTTCAACAGCGACGGGTGTGCCATTGCCGCGACCTGGATCTCGTTCTCAAATCCCATGTCGAAGCACAGCCTGCCCCCGTAGCAATAGCCCGTCGCCCCAAATCGCGTTGCACCTTCAGCTTTGAGCGCGGCAGCTACGGCACGTACAACTTCGAGTGCGCGTGGTGAGGGGTGCCGCTGGAGCCATGCGACGATGTCGAAGCCCTCAACGCCGTGAGGGGTGAAGACAGCCGTTGCGGGCACGGGCTCGCCGTCGAAGTAGTCGACCAACACTGTCTTGAAACCGTTCTGGGCGAAGTCGTCGGCGAGCAGCTATTAGGAACGCTGTGGTCAGGCGGCCGAAATGAGGGCTAGGTGAGGGGCGGGCGCATACCTGATTATTTGGGGACTGCATGCCCACGGCATCGGGGAAGAAGAGGAGGACCTTGTCCTTCGCGTACTCGCCTTGGGGGGTCGCGACGTAGCAGTCTATCCCGCCGATCTTCGTTATAGTGCCTGGTGTCTCATCAGCACATTATTCTGTAACTACGTGTGAGCTGGGAACTGGTACCCTCTGGATTTCCCTCGTGACGAACCCCTAGTGCGCGGACTAATAAATAATACGATCTCCCTTGGGTGCAGAGCGGATTCTCACCGACGAAACAATCGCTGCACATAGACATAGTGGTGTCTTTCGTTGAATTTGACTTGGGACTGTGGGTTGTGTTGATGCTACCCTGGATTGATTGTTATATATACTTCCCCCTACCCCTGCACCGACTCTGCGACGAGAACAGGTCGCTGCGGAAGCCATCGTGACGCATTAGCAAGCACCGCGCGGAGTACAGTGGGTCATGGGAGCCTGATGACTGGAAGTCAGGTAACTTATTGGAAACTTCACACTTCACCTCACACTCTCTGCGCTTTTTAAGGCGATGGTGAATGGAAAGATTCTCGCGTTGTACGCCTGTGGGGCTGTAGTACGCTGCTAATGCCGGTGCATGCCCAACGAGCCTATGCTAAGGATACCGTGAAGGGCCTGCAGCTTTTAAAAACAGTGCCTGGCACCAGTGAGCAGTGTAAGATCTCCGAGCGGGAAATGCTACGAACTTCGGGATACATCGGCCGAAGCTCAGAACCACCTACGTAGTTCTTTTTGCGGTACATCATTTTAGCGTGATAGTCCAAGGGGGCCGGGGCGGCCGGGCAAACACGGTGCTGAGGATGGAAAGATGGTAATACAAGATAGACTGTGGTGGTAAATACATTCATGTTGACTTTCCAAACGGACACATACACGCCTCCCTGATGGACATCCTCAGATTTACTGCTCGCCCTTCGCCGCCTTGTCGGCGTTTTCCACTCCCCTCGTGGCGGCCAAGACGGCCTTCAGGCCCGAAGCAGTGATGTCGTGGTCGATCGCGACGCCCCACACGGTCCACTTGGGGGTCCCGCCCGGGCCTTCGTACGCGACCTCGACGTAGCTCGCCGCCTTGACTTCAGAGCCCTCCCCGATTGAGTGCTCCACGTACTCCCGTATCGACACGCGGCCGTCGAGCCCACGGTTGACCGCCTCGACCGCAGCCGACAGAGGACCGTTGCCTTCGCCCTCGAGCGCGACGCTCTTGCCATTGATGATGAACTGCCCCGAGAGCTTCGCACGGCGACCGGCCTCGTCGAGGTGCTCGAGCTTGAAGCTCTTGACGACGAAGCGGCCTTCCTCCTCGTAGTAGCCGTAAGTCTCGCGGAAGAGCTCGACGAGCGCGTCGTACGCGATGGCGTCGCCTGACGTGCGGGCGGCGCGCTGCACAACCTCGAAGAACGACGCCTGCAGACGCCGCGGGAGCTCCAGCTTCAGTGAGTTGAGGATTGCTGTTGCGATGTCGGCCTGGCCCGACGTCGCGTTGAAACCGACATTGAGCTTAAGCTCGGGAAGCGCGCGGTCCCCGATCGCGCTGTTCACCGCGCTGAGGACGGCGCGCAGCCCTGAGCCGGCAATGTCAGCGTCGACGCCGACGCCCCACCAGGATTCGGCCGAGAGGCGGGTGTCCTTGACGTTGGCGCCTTGTGGGACAAGCTCGACATATGATGCAGCTTTCGCGTTCTGGTCCTTTCCGATGGTGTGTTCGGTGTACTCCCGGACGGAAAGGTCGATGTCGAGGTGAGTGCGCAGAGCATCAAGGAGAGCGGACAAGGGGCCGTTGCCGTCTCCGCGGATCACACGCAGGGAGCCGTCGACAGAGATCGTGCCGTCAAACTGTCGCCGCTCATCCGCCGCCTCGCCGTCAGTGCTGTCCACAGTCTGTTCGGAGGAAACCTTGAAAGACTTCAGGACCAAACGCCCTTCGTACGAGGACCCGCCAAAGTGATACGTCTGGCGGAATGCCGTGGTAATGTCTTCGACTGTCATTTCTCGCGCTTCCCGATCGGCGATTTCTTGAATGACGGAGTAAAAGGAAATTTGCATCTTCCGAGGCATGTCGAGGCCAAGATGTTGTTGTACAAGGTACGCGATGCCACCCTTTCCTGACTGAGCGTTGACGCGAATGACGGCCTCGTAGTTGCATCCCAGGTCGGCCGGGTCGATTGGCAGGTAGGGCATATGCCAGATCTGGGGTTCGCCATGAGCCGCCGCCTTTTCGTGGCGGATACGCTGTGCCTCAAACCCCTTCTTCACTGCGTCTTGATGCGAGCCGGAGAATGCGGTGAACACGAGCTCGCCTGCGTATGGATGCCGAGGGTGTACCGGAAGGTCATTGCATGCGGTGACGACGTCGATTACAGCCGAAATATCGCTGAAGTCGACCTGTGGGTGGACACCTTGGGTATACAGGTTTAGGGCGAGGTTGACGAGGTCCACGTTCCCGGTCCGCTCGCCGTTGCCGAACAAGCAGCCCTCGATTCGGTCAGCACCCGCAAGGATACCAAGTTCAGCAGCAGCTACACTAGTACCTATAGAATGGTGAGATTGAAATGTTTGCACCATCGAAGACATTACTCACCGCGGTCGTTATGGGGATGCAGACTGATCATGATCTTCTCCCGCTCAGATATATTCCGACAGAAATGCTCGACCTACTCAAGTTGAGGACAGATTGGAAAGAGACGCAGCTATCACGGACGTACCAAATCTGCGAAATGATTCGGAGGGCCGATCTCGACTGTTGCAGGGAGGTTGAAGATGATTTTCTCGTCCTGTTCTACACCAGCCTTTCCCCAAGCCTTCTTCACTGCCTCGCACACCTCCAAAGCAAACGCAGGCTCCGTTTGTGAGAAGGTTTCTGGGCTGTACTCATACCGGAAGATGGTTCCGTGTTTCGCCGTGCACTCATCCGTCAGTTTCCGGATGAGCTCCGTATGCTTGGCCGCAAGTTCCACGGTCTCGGCCTGTGTTTTGTGGAAGACTACCTCACGGAAGAGACAGCAAGTTGCGTTATACATGTGAATAATGGCACGCTTGCAGCCAGCGACAGCCTCGACGGTGCGTTTGATCAGGTCCTCCCGAGCTGGAGTGAGTACCTGGGTTCAAAAGTCCGTCAGCCCTTCTCCCCATGCATACACATTACAGCCACTTGCGGCCAAACAAGAACGTGATTCACGGTCCCACAGCGTATTGGAGTATAGTGATGCGGAATGAAGCACTAACCTGCAGCCACACATCATCAGGGATCTTGTTCTGCTCAATGAGCATGCGGACAAAGTTGAAGTCCGTGTCGCTGGCAGCCGGATATGCAACTTCAATCTCTTTGAACCCGCACTTGACAAGAGTCTCGAAGAAGACCATCTTCTGTGCAATTGTCATTGGATTCGCGAGCGCTTGGTTGCCGTCGCGAAGATCGGTAGACAGCCAGACGGGCGGCGACCTGGTCACCTTGGACGGCCATTGACGATCGGCAAGTTGCAGGGGGGTGTACGGCTGGTACTTTATTGAAGGGTCTGCACTATTGATTGAGAAATACTCATGAGCAAAGACGTGTGCATTAAAGAGGAGAACCCCTAGGTGCACTCACAGCATCGGCATGATGGGTTGAATGGGTTGTGAGTTCTTTGAGATAGTGCGTTACCAGCGGCAGTATATCAGCGACGGGTACGAGTCATTAAAGGAGAGGAGGCGCAAGACGATGTGGGGGAAGGAGTCAGAATTCGAAGATTTTTCATGTTGCCGGAGTCATGGTCATGAGCACGATCGATTCTCTTCCTTACATGGTAATCCGATGCCCTTTTTAGGCAATCCCTTCTCGTCCATTCTAGACCCGCTGTTGCCCTCGTCCGTTCCCATCTCTGCAAGGTCCAGATCGAAATTACTTGCTCTGGAGGTTCGGAGATACACGGCTTTCACATTCACATGCACCGACGCTATTTAACACATGGCGGAAACAATTCGTCCATAACTATCGTACAGTCTGGGCGGCCTGGACAACTTCTCCGTTTTCAGTAGGCGACGGACGCGCAGTAGCCCTCACCTCGCAGCAGGAGCGGCCTACCACATGGGCGCGCCGTTCGTATTAGTGTACCACATGTTCCATCTCTCCTCAAGGGTGTCCTCTGGCCAGCGCTTCCTTATGTCTTCCGCCTTTTGCTTCAGCTCTTTCGCAACCGGGGCCCACTCCCGCACCAGCTTCCTGTCCTTCTTCACAATCTCGCCGTCCACCAAGACCATCTCCACGTCCTCGCTGCTGGCATGGAAGACGACACCGGCGACGGGGTCGTCGGCGCCCCCGAGGTTGACCGAATTCGAATCGAAGACGAGCAAGTCAGCGCGCTTGCCGACCTCGACTGTTCCGATGAGATGCGAGAGGTTGAGGACCTCTGCGCCGCCGAGCGTGCCCAGACGGAACACATCCGCCGAATTGTACTTGTTCTTCAGCGGCAGGTTGGAACCAGACTCGCGCACCTTCCGGTGTTCGTTCCCGCGAGACCATTGCAGTTGCATGCGCATCTGCGTGAAGATATCTCCGCTGTTGATCGAGGTGGCGTCCTGCCAGTGCCAAGTACGACCTTCAGCAACATGAACGCAGACAGTGACTGTAACAAACACTCACCACGCCAAGGCCGCACTTGACACCTCGCTCTTGTGCCTCGAGCCCAACCGGGTGACCATGCGCCATACCGAGTTCATCCTCGGGCGTTGATGAGATACCTGCCCCACTCTCCTTCAACACTGCCCACTCCGCATCGTCCATTGCGGTTCGGCCCTGTAGGTTGCAACAGTGGGAGAAGACCAAGTGCGGCCCAATCAGGCCCGTTTCATGCCACTTGTCGATGCTGAATCCCTGATTGTTGAGGACGTGAGCAGTGATAGTCCCAACGCCTGCCTTGCGCGCAGCATCGACGAACCCGCGGTGCACCTCGGCATCGCCGACTGAGAGCACGTCATACGCGAGCCCAAGCGTCACGCGCCCGTCGGCACGAAGGTTTCCGCCCAACGCCTGGAACTTTTCCAGCTGCCACTTAGCCGTCTCTGCGCCGCTCTCCCATTTCGGTGTGGGAAAGAGCGCCGTGGGTGGAGTCTGGCAGGCGGGCGCCCAGACTACACGCGCGCCGGACTCGGTAGTGGCGCGGAGGGCGGCATCGAAGTGCGCCGGGGTGTGCGCTGCGTGGAAGTGGTCTAGGATGGTCGTGACCCCGTTGTGGAGGGCGTCCAGACAGCCTGCGAGCGTCCCGATGGCCACTTCTTCAGGCGTAAGCGTGCCTTGGACCGACCTAAGCGAATTGGATCAGCGTCCGCACCACATGTAGGATGAGGCGAGGGCTCACCATGACATCTTGACAAGATACTCGCTGAGGAGCCAGCTTTACAACAGGTACCTCGTTAGGAAGTTCTCCATTGTTGCCAAATAGTATGTAGAGCACGCACTCGCAATGGTTACCTCTCAAGACAGTCATGAACACGTGCCTGTGTATACAAGTTCGTCAGCACTCAGTACATTATCCCAGATCGAGCAATATGGCCTACCGGTGGGTGTCTACGAAACCAGGCGTGATCCACTTATCCTTGCAGTCAATTAATTCAACGCCTGGCCCTTGCTCAATGCTTTCCTCGATGCTTGTGATCGTGTCGCCCTCCACGAGTACGTCTGCCTTGAAGACGCGAACTTCTTTCGTGCCTTGCAGGCAAGTCGCCACAGTTCCTCCCTTGAGCAGGTACTTCGACATAGTGAGTAAGACTGTGTAGAACGCTGTTGGGAGAGTGGGTGAGAGACGGGGGTGAGCCAGAGTTCATGATGCAGGTGGGATGCTTGTACTTATTCCATGCCGGCCCCCACTTCGGTCCGAGATCTGCTGAATGGACTTACAAAGGCACACATAAGCTGGCCCGTGGGGACTTGTCAGAATGTTCCCACATCAGGTGGCCCCAGCGGCCCCCTGCAGTTCTTTCGCGGCCAAGAAGAGAGGACGGCCGCCACGGGGATGACGTTAATTGCGTCTCGCCGGGAGCCACATCATCACACGTGCTCCACATATGTGTCCGTGTTGGAGACTGAATAATTGAACCCAGTTCTAGTACAGCTTCGGTGAATGCAAGTTTCGTGCCTGCATCACCAAGCGTTGGCATGCTGAGAAATATACGGTGTCTTGAGGTAGCCCCGTGTCAGTCTCAAGATAGTGACATAGAACAGGTACTCACCACAGAAAAGTCGAATGGAACAACTATGTGTAATAGCAGAGTCCGATCGTCGGAACGAGAGCTGATTTTCGAAATCCCATCGGGCGTTTCGTGACGGGTTGTGCAAACACCTTCGCGAACTTGACGGCGCTACACACTTGGTCCTCATTTCAAATGTTAAAGCTGACCAAAAGTAGGCAACGGAGCACTTGATACCCGGGGCGGGATGTGGGTTGAAGGGGTGCATGACCTCCTTTGGAGCGGAGCTGACAAGATCACAGCCAGCAATGCGATTTGAACTTCGTTGAACGCACACGGGACTAGTAGGCATGTGGTCGTGTCTCGAGTTTCATTCGTTCGGCATCCGGCATTCTTCCGACGAAAGGAAATCTACTTTCGGAAAGACCTAGGAATGCGCTAGGATGGAGTGTCCACTGTGAATAAGCAAAAGGCGATGTAGAGCATCCTACCAGTAACTTGGTATGAAATTTGCCCACGCAAGTCGTCATCAGTGGACGGACAAATGGCCTGACAACCCGAGTATCACGGATAGGACATTGGGCCCGACTCCATTGGTCCCTTCGTAGCTCCTGCCCTGACAGCCTTGCGTGTCCAGCGGAGTCAAGAGCACAGGGAACCGTGGGGTGCTGCGGCGCCCCGGAGAGATATTTTAAATCCGGTACGGACGACGCCTCAACGATTTTCATGGAGTATAAACCGATGCACATAAGGTATCGTTGCTCCCTTATGATTCAACGGTGGGCTGAATGAGTGAATGTTCGTTAGGTACGCCAGCGTGCGCCTACGTATCTGGGAGTGTAGGACATACTGTAGATAGATTGAAGGGTCCACGAGAAAAACTACTAGAGATTTTCAGGGTGAGCTTTAGATGCCATAACAGTTATTAGTGGTGAACACTACCATATTGAATATGGTGACACGCATTTTCTGGTCCTTGGATGCACTCTTTTGTTGGAATGAAGAGGGAGTGAGATAAGCTCTATTATTCGAGGAAGAATCTCCGCTAGACGGATGTTAGGACGTACCGGGCGTATGGCTATGTCATACTTACATCTGCTGCCAGTAGATCTCCAGTGGGCCTCTGAAGGGCTCCTTTCCTGCATCTGGAGTCGACAATCGATCCGTAAGAAGCAGAGCCCAAGCGAGGTAATGAAGGTGGGAAAGATACCGCAGTATTAGACTCTATCCCGTTCCTAAATGGGTCCGCAACTACCTTCGCAGGCGGGCATGAGCGGAGCGTCAAAAGTGACGCTTCGAACAAAGAATTGCAACTCGACGCAGAGCGTCGCACTAGTAGCACATAAGAAACAGGGTCCCTGGAAACGTTATCTTCCGCGACAGATTTTGATACCGGATTTCGCGGTAACGACGATCCACCAGAAGGCGTCGACTATAGAGAAGAGCGGGATTGAGACGAGCAAGGTTCCTGATGTCTGAGATCGTGTTACTTACCTGTAGCTGTGCACTGGCACGACCTATGCAATTGAAGTTCTCGCCGGGTGATGTACAGACTCGATCTCGCGCTTCCATGACGGGGTGCCTGAGAGTTGGCCTTCTGCGCTGTTGTTCTATCCACTGCCCCGTGAGTCAGCAGAGCGTTTCACTACGGCCGGAGCTTGGGAGAAGGGAAGCTATAAAGCCCTGTGATAGGGAATCATGACTACGAATCGGCAACAGAACGGGGCGGGAGTCCTCAAAGTTACACAGGAGCCGACGTATCCTAGATCCGACGAACCTTGCATGACGTAGCCACCGTCGTGGGCCCAACCAACCTGTCTTTGTGGTCTGCGTTTGCCTAGAGAATTGTCAACATATTGATGCGGGTCGATACAGGCTATCCCTCTCGACAAGTGCTCAGGGCATTATCGATGCCGTCGCCCGCTACATGACGGTCCCCATTAGTTCACTATACGTTTACTGGAGTAGGATTACACTGACCTTGAATACATTATTCATTTACGAGGATGTAGAAATGCACTCTAGTCTGTGTCACGCAAGTAAGACGCTAAGGGGATCCGATAAAACATCGACTAATAATTCACAAGAGTACAGTATGAATGAGACAGCAACAAGACATGAGAGTAATAGGTGACGGGACGGACGAGTACACGAAGCTCAGAACTTGAACTCCTTCTCTTTCCGCCGCTGCTGGTCGCGCTCAGCCTTCTGTCGTTTGTTTGCCATCTCCTTCGCGATCATGTCCGAGAAATCTTCCTTGTGACCCGGCACCCCCGCAGATCCGCGGGCGTGCTGATCATACTTGCGCCGGAGGTCTTCGGTTGACATACCCTCGAGTTCCGCCGCGTCAATTGAGATGTCCACGCCGTTCGCCTTGCGCTGCAAGGGCGACGCCATATCAGCCCGTTTCGTACAATATACTGAAACATGAACAGACGCACCTTCGAGCCGCGCTCGTCTCCGAGAACGGGGATCGCACCGCCACCCGTAACCGCGCTGACATCGTACCCGCGCTCGCTGCCCATGAGCCCACGAACAGCCGTTTGCCTCTCCGGGACCACCTGATACAGAGATCGCGGGCCACTTTCGACCTCCGACGGTGCTCGCGCAGCGTTCTTGCGCAGCTCGAGGAAGTCTGGTGTCTCGAGTCCCCCCGCAACCGTCGACACGACACTCGCCATCCCTGAGGGCGTCTCCAGGCCCGAAGGGGTTTGCATTCCATCGGTTTGTGGTGGCTGCATCTCCTCATCTTCGTCCTCTTCTTCCTCGTCGCTCTCCTCCTCTTCCTCTTCCTCCTCAGGCTCAAGCTCACCCCACGTGTTCCGATCCACAGGTTCACCCATCTTGAGAAATGAAAAATTAGTAGGAGGCAGTGCAAATGTCTTAGCATAGACTCACATCTGCATCGGTGTTCTTGGGCAGTACTCCAAACACATCGCCATAGAGAGGACGATTGTATTCGTCGAGAGGAGGCTTGCCCCATCCGCCCGGATGGAATCCCCACTGCGCCCTGAATAAAGATATCAGACAAACTGCACCGGTTTCAACGTGTTGGGGCGGGACGTACCCTTCTGGAATAGGGGCGTTCAGTCCAGGTATCCGCAGCGTGGGGTAACTAGGCGGTGGACCAAACCGCTGCATGCTAATCAACCATGGTGGCGGAGCAAGTGGCGGGATAGACAGAGCTTCAACGAGCTCGGGTGATAGGTCTCCTGGCCGTTTGTGTTTCAGCTGGGTTTCAAACTCCTTGCCTTCGTAGTACCTGTGGAATGGGGTTGGGTGTGAGACGAGCTATATGAGATACGCCACTTGATGTGTGCTACGTACATCTCCCCGAAACTCGTCACATTCGGTTTGGTCATGAACTTGAAGAACGCGTCATGGAGCTTTTGGTAATCAATATCAACCTTGCCCATCTTTGGTTGGACTCGCTCCCGTGTCTTGGCCTTTAGCGTCATGTTCGCCTCCTTCTCCTTCACCGCGTCCCGCATCGTCGCGATACCCGTGTCCGCAATGTATGACGGCAGCTGAAATGGAGGCTTCTCGATACCGCGCTTCCCTTGCAGGTAATCACGTTTCGCGCTCCAGTGGGCCGGGATTGGAACAGTATTGCGGTAGCTCTTGAGGTGGAGAAGGAGTCGCGGGTCGGCCGCAGTAACGTCTGTCCATTCCACAACTTCAGGTTTCTTGACGAGCTGCTTGAGCTCTGCAACGGTGAGTCGGTTCATCTTGCGCGCTTTCTTTTTGGACAGGGGTTTCTTCTCTTCCGCGTCCGAATCGCCCTCGGAGGCCATGTCGTCATCCGAGTAGATGACCTCCCCTTTCGTGGGTTCCCCATCGCGAGCCTATGATCACGGATGCGGAATAGGTGACAACACTCTACGAGATGAACAAAGTGAACACGCACTGTGGTTGCTTCGGGAGGGAGCTGGAAGCGAGCAAATACGTCGGAGAATGCTTCGAGAGCTGGATCTCTGACATCCAACTGCTCAGACACGTACTCGACATTCTGTGGTGTCTCCTCCGAATCCTCCATCTTAACGTCCGCATCTCCCTGCTCGGCTATGTCGACCTAGACACGTATGAGCATACATAGAAGGAAGTGAAGGTAAAGCGTACCTGTGCCGCTTTCTTCTGCTTGGCCTTGAGCCGACGCAGCTGGTTTTTGGACTTGATCTTGCCATTTGTTTTGACGCCGTTAGAAACGGACGTTGTTTCTACCTGGGTGGCCATGGCTAAGCAGAGTGGAGGCGGAGGAGTGTGGCTGAGAACCAGGCGAGGCTCTCAACACCGAGGTGAGAGCTGGTTTCGCGACACTCTGCGCGCTGACGTAACGCGAAGGCACGTGTGGCCTATTCCTCGATATGGAAGGCTCGGGTCGGGGTTCGAAAAGGTTCGGCACGGGCCGACGACGACGCAGAGCAGGTCGGACACAGCAAATTTTGCTGCAATCAGGTCTCTGACTACCACCTCCCTCCGATCTATCGATCCAACCGTCCCAGCAAGCCCAGAGTCGACGCGGCCGTCGACTTCCCCAACTAAAGAACCTCTCACACCCCACATTTCCAACATGGCTACGTGAGTCGTCCTCGGTTTCTTCCGGGTCAGGACAGGTACTCATCCAGACATACCGCAGCGAAGGATCTCTTCAAGACCTCCAGGAGAATGAGATTGAGTCCAACTGGGACCAGGTTGTGGACAAGTAAGTCACCTGAAATGCTCTGTCTGCGATTCATGGACCCTTATACAAGACGATGACCAGCTTCGATAACATGGACCTCAAGCCCGAGCTGCTCCGGGGTATCTATGCCTACGGGTGAGCGGAGGGCCTAATATCCCCCCACAGCCTCTTCTGATCTAGACTGCGCTCCTAGTTTCGAGCGTCCGTCCGCCATTCAGCAGCGCGCCATTGTGCCCGTCATCAAGGACCACGACGTCATTGCCCAGGCCCAGTCCGGTACCGGCAAGACCGCGACCTTCTCCATTTCCATCCTCCAAAAGCTCGACCCGAGTGTCAAGGGCACCCAGGCTCTGATCCTCGCGCCTACCCGTGAGCTCGCTCAGCAGATCCAAAAGGTCGTCATCGCCCTCGGCGACTACATGAACATCGAGTGCCACGCTTGCGTCGGCGGCACCAACGTCCGCGAAGACATGGCCAAGCTCCAGGAGGGTGTTCAGGTCGTCGTCGGCACCCCCGGTCGTGTCTTTGACATGATCAACCGTCGGGCGCTCCGGACCGACAACATCAAGATCTTCTGTCTCGACGAGGCTGATGAGATGTTGTCCCGTGGCTTCAAGGAGCATGTCTACGAAGTCTTCCAGCTTCTTCCTCAGGATACCCAGGTTGTCTTGCTCTCGGCCACCATGCCCGCGGATGTCCTCGAGGTCACCAAGAAGTTCATGCGTGACCCCGTCCGCATTCTCGTCAAGCGTGACGAGCTTACGCTTGAGGGTATCAAGCAATTCTACATTGCTGTCGAGAAGGAGGAGTGGAAGCTTGACACGCTTTGCGATCTGTACGAGACTGTCACGATTACGCAAGCTGTTATCTTCTGCAACACGCGGAGGAAGGTCGACTGGCTGACGGAGAAGATGCACTCGCGGGAGTTCACCGTCTCTGCTATGGTGAGCTCATGACGTTATTCCTCACGATGGTTATAAGCGATGGCTTATGCTTTTGAAATAGCACGGTGACATGGACCAGAAGCAGCGCGAGCTCCTGATGAAGGAGTTCCGTTCCGGCTCGTCTCGTGTTCTGATCACGACCGACCTGCTTGCGCGTGGTATCGACGTGCAGCAGGTATCGCTCGTCATCAACTACGACCTGCCCAGTAACCGCGAGAACTACATTCACCGTATCGGTCGTGGTGGACGTTTCGGCCGTAAGGGTGTCGCGATCAACTTCGTCACCACCGAGGACGTGCGCATGCTGCGCGATATCGAACGTAAGTGAACCTTGTCTATAATGGCGTGAACAGCGGTGCTGACGCCTGCGCATACAGAATTCTACAACACGCAAATTGATGAGATGCCTCTGAACGTCGCGTAAGTGCCTGGCTCCCGCTGTGAAGACTTGACTGGTAACTGACGTGTCGATCACTTTGTAGCGACCTGATTTAGATGATTTTTATTCGCCTCTTCGTTTACTGTTTGTACCATCGCACACTCGCCATCATCTCCCTCTGATAGTTTCGGATCAAAAAGCGCGCCGTCCTTCCATCGTCCACCAGCATCTCGCCATCGCACTCGATCGTCATAGCCGTACCACGCCCTCTCGTTGCCCTCCCCGCACGCTCCGCACTCACCCCGCCGCATCTGCCACCGCCCTTGCCGTAACCACGAGACTGACCGTGTAGAAGAGTGAATGTGTTTTGTTGTATATGCACCGCACCATGGTTGGTACGCCGATGTTCGATACGTGTTTGCGCATATGTATCCCGAGAGAGCAGTACGATATGATGAAGATGATGCGTTCATTCTGATGGATGTGCGGAGTGCGGGTGTCGGGTGTCGAGCGAAGGTGTAAATCAGTGATGCGCAGCGGGGGTGCGGCGCGGGCTGCGGGAGTGGCGAGTGGGGGCGGAGAGCGGCGAGGCACGCAAGGCTGTATCGCGGGCGCCTGCGGTGACAGGAAAGGCAGGCGCGGGGCGGTGGCGGCTGTCAGTCAAAACCGTCGGCTCTTCGCATGAGACCGGTAGAGAGCGCTGCCCAGTGCCCGGCCTCCTGCTCGGCCTTGCCCCATTCCCGTCCCAAGGCCCGCGCCGGCCGTCGTATATAGCCCGCCTGCGCGGCCCCTACCCGCCAGCCCAAGCTCGCCTTTCGTCCGCACCTCCCCTCTTTCGCGCATTCTTCCCGCCACGCTTTCTATCTTTCATCTTCCGCGAGCTTGGGCCGACCATCCGCCACCTTCCATCACACCCTGGGCCCGGGACCACGCCCCCAGACCAGGCCCACACTTTTGTCATAAGTTATTATATATGGTGCGCACCCCTTCTCCTCACCGCCCTTTCACCTCTCCCGCTGCCTCAGCCCCACCCAGACTCACTTCTTTCTACTGGCCAGATATTGCACATGCCCGCTAAGCTCGCCCCCATAATTTGCCCTCCGATGGCCCACTGCCCGCGCCCCTCCACCCACTTTGGCGACACCGCGTCCCCCGCCACCTCGCCACTCCAGGCCCAGCCACCAACCGAGGTCCTCCCCCGGCTCTACATCGGCGATCTCGCGGCGGCAGAGTGCCCCGAAACCCTCGCCGCCCTCGGTATCACCCACGTCCTCTCCGTCATGCCCGGGCACGTCGCCATCCCGCCGCCCGCCACACTCTCCCACCTCGCTCGCCCGCTCGAGCGGCTGCAGCTGCCCCTCCACGACACCCCTTTCGCAGAGCTCGCCTTGCACCTGCCGCGCACGACCGCGTGGATCGAGCACGCCCTCCGCGCGGACCCCGCCAATCGCGTGCTCGTGCACTGCGTGCAGGGCGTGAGCCGCAGCGCGAGCGTCGTCGCCGCGTACCTTGTCGCGGAGACCCGCTGGCCGCCGAAGTACGTCGTGGAGTGGATCCAGGCGAAGCGGCCGTGCGCGCAGCCCAACTCGGGCTTCGTCGCGCAGCTCGACGAGTACGCGCGGAGCCTCGCCATCGCTTTGCCCGCCGCGCCCGCAGGCGCGCAGGGGAGGCAGCACCCCCACGCCTACTCGCACGCGCACAGGCAGGCGTAGCGCGGCGGGCGGTGCGGCGCGACGTGGGCCCCGCTCTGGCGCAGCCGGAAGACGGATGACGCGTGCTCGTGCTCGGGTCTCAGACGTGCCCGATCCTGCGGGACCGGGCACGGCGAGGACACCGGCGCAGCGGGGCGGGGTGCGATTGTGATGGCGACGGGCGTACAGGACGGTCTGGGTTTGTGAATATCCAGCAGTCCTACTCCGACGCGGCACAGTGCCTCGCAAGGGGCACTGCTGCTACCATTCCCTTTTCTCTGCCGCAGCCGCTGTGTCGTCGACTGGTTTTAGGAATATGTGCGTTTTCGTTTCTGATATCTTCTCCCGTCTTTCACATGCGTACTGCACCCACTGCGACTCGCATCTCCGTTTCCCCCCCTTAACCACATGGTCCTTCTATCGCCTACCGCTATTTCTATGATACCTCCCAAGCCCGTACGCAACTCGTACGACACCTACTACACCCAAAAGCATAGCACTTGTTGCCCTTCTCTGGACCGACGACGATACGCAGCCCCTACCTCCTACTCGTACTGTACCACCAAATGCGTTGTGAATACTATATCACATATGTTATTCTGAGCAGTCGAGCTCGCGCCTCCGCAGAACCTGCTCGAATCCTGGCAGCGATCATGACGTCCGTCGCACATCCCCTCCCAATCAGAAGTTTCGGCTGCCGCGCCGGTGGATTTGAGTGGCCGTCGGATCCGGTGCGTCGGGCTCTCGGAGACCCTTGAAGATCGCTCTTCGGGGACCGTCTGCGGCCTCGGACAGCCTTTCCTTTTTTCTCGGAACACGACCGCATGGATCTGTTCGCCGGGCGGTCTCGCGACGGCGGGCGCCCGAGACGCATTGAGTGATTAATCTTGTCTCTCGTCTCGGTCCGACGCGCTCTCTCGTGGACGCTGGCCGGCGGGGAGGCGATCCCTTCTTCGTGTCGCGTGCGATGTCCTGGGCGGGGCCCCCGAGCCCGTCTGTGCCCGCCCGCCGTGCCTTGCATAGCTGCGCTGCACGCGCGTGCGATGACAACAAGTCAGGTAGTCACAGAGCCAGCGCCCAGCCACCAATCCGATATGGATAGATGGATGTATCACCGTACCGCTGCGGCTGGATCCTGGAGGGCGGGGAGAGCACTGGGCCCAGCTGCTTGCGGACCAAAAAACAGCAGACGGCATCCCTGACAGTTGCATGGGACGCGGTACTTACTCAGCAGTGGCCCATCGCGCAGGGACCCGAAAATCACAGCGGCGCCGGGCCACAAACCCGGACCCACACAATAACGCTCGTAATTAACCCCCGAGAAAAGATTGGACGACAGAGGCCGTGCTCAAAATATGACTCTCCAGGTGGGCAGCGGCCTACTGCGCCGACTTCGGGCGGTGGTGCGGGGCCTCGAAGAAGTTCCGGGCTGACCCGCCTGCGCAGGGCCAGCCTTGGAACACGGAGAAGGCTCGAGCAGAACCCCGAACGGCATGCTTCCCAGAGCCGGGGCCCCCAGGGCCTGCGTTCGAAGCCCACGCAGCGTTCCAGAAGGATGTCACGTACAGATACACACATTACAATACATACGCAATTAGCGGCTTTGTCCCTTCCACAAGCGCAAATAAAAGAAAGCATAATCATCCGCACCGAAGCCCCGCTGTCCTGCTTCCGGTCCACTCCGGAGCCGTGTCCGTGCGCCACAATGCGAATCAAGGACCGGGTAGCGTTTCAGCAGCACCCAGACTTGCCCTGTTCATCTAGTGCAAGCCCTGTTGACGGCTTGGACAGCTTGACGCCCGGGGACTAAAGGCAGAATGACAAGTCGTCAGCGCTTTGTCGAAACATGTCTGAGGCACCGACGACACCGCAGCGCCGAGGCACAGTACGCTCGCGGGAAGAGGAAACCATGAATGCGACATGCGGCCTCGAGCATGTATGTCTCCGTGGGTGTTATAAAGCGCAGACGGTGGCGACATATATCCGACCCGCACGGGGACAGGTGGCAGCGCTCGACCATCGGTGCACGGGATTCGGAACGCGACAAACGCACTCACCCTGTCATCGTCAAACACGCCGCGGTGGACCTTGTCGAGGATGTCGCGCGTCGCACGCTCGAACGCAGCTTCGACGTTCTCGCCCGACTTGGCGCTCGCCTCGACAAAGAGCAAGCCCTCCTCCTTCGCCCACAGCTCGGCTTCCTCTGTAGAAACCTCGCGCCTGCGCCGCGACGAGACGGGCACGTCGTCTGAGTCTGAGCAGAGGTCGATCTTGTTCCCGACGAGGATACAAGTGAGATGCGGGTCTGCGTGCTCACGCACGTCCGCGAGCCACGAGCGGACGTTCGCGAAGCCTGGGAGAAGATGTGCGTCGAAACGTGCTTCGGGAGGACAAGACGGGGGTGCTCACTTTGTCTACTTGTGACGTCGTACACGAGTAAGCAGCCCGCAGCACCCCGGTAATACGACCGAGTGATCGAGCGGAAGGACTCGGTGCCCGCGGTGTCCCAGCCTACGCAACGGTCGTCAACCGCTGCAAAACGCAAGACTGTGCGTTGGGGACATACATTGCAGCTTCACCACTTTGTTCTCTTCCGGAATGGTGATGAGTTTGGATCCGAATTCTACGCCTAGCTGTGAGAGGGCGTTCCGGTCGGCCGGTGCAGCGCGAGGGATGGAGAGCAAGACGCACTGTTGGGTCCGGGTTTGCAAGAAAGCGCTGATCTGTGAGCCGGACCAGCAAGGATGACTTGCCAACTGCGGCGTCACCTAAACGCAAAAGGAGAACGCCGCCGGTCAGCGTACGTCATGGGAGAAAGTGGAGGCATAGGCCGGGACAAGACCGAGTGTGAAGAGCCCGGGGACGGTGCTCACCAGTGATGATGAACTTCAAAACGTAGTGCCATGCAACCCCTGCCATCTTGATGTATGTGCCACTCTAAGCGTGCAGGAACGGATAATAGGTGGAGGAGGCGAGAGGAAACACCGAATGTGGAAGCTTGAAGGCTGTGGCTGGAGAAAGTCGGTGCAGTGGGTCTTGTTGTGTAATTCTTGCACAAAATGAAGCAGAGACAAAGGCTGTGCTTCTATGCCTTGACAAGTGCGAGGGTAGTAGAGCGAGGGCAAGAAGAAGAGAGGTAGGGCGGTGGTAGTTGGTCGTTTGGGAGAGCCTTTCTGGAGGCGCGTTGCCGCCAGGCGCGGCTCGTCGCGGGCCACTGGGTGCACGTGGCTGTTCGGAGCTACCCGGGTGTTTACCTTTGCGCCTTGCAGGCCTCCAGTCGACCACATCCATCCACCTCACCCCAAAACCCCTTCGCCACGATGAGCAGTGCTACCTGGCGCAACGTCTTCACGTACGTATGGTGTTTATGTTCCGGGTGTTTAGCAACTCACTAAAAGTTTCTGTTGTCCTGACGCTCCTCCACTGCGTTGTGCGCTGTAATCGACATCCCTCGTGTCTGTCCTTTCTCGCGGCTCTGCAGGTACAACAAGTACACCCAAATCGCTGCGCGGGCCCTCCGTGCGTCGCTGAAGGAGGAGGAGCGCGTCGCCGCTGAGAAGCGCGGTCTCACCGTCTTGAGGTACCAGCGCTGGGAGAAGGGTCAGGGTGGCCCGCAGGTGAGTTCTAAACCCCGATCAGTTTTCCTAGCCTCGTTGACTGACTGTACGTCCCCCCTGGTCGTACTTTATGCCCTTAACTCGATACGCCGCATTGACTGCACGTTCCTGTCCACATCCTTAGACTTTCCTCGTTCCCCCTCCGGAGGCGGATGCTCCCAAGAAGCCTGCGGTTTAGTGATAAATGTACGCCCTTTGGGACACGGCAATATAGAAGCCCGTCGTGAGGAACGACATGATGCCACTATTACGGGATTATATCGCGAGAGAAGTGATTGTGCATGTTCCAAGATGTGGAACTCTCAGCGCGTACGTGAGCGTAGCACGTTGACTTTGAAGGAATGCCGAAGGCTGGATCAATTAAGGAGCTTCGCGGTGCCTCGAGGCCCTCTCCAGGGCCGTGTTTTTCGATCCGGTGCACCCTTGGCGCATCCATAAGCCCGTTGGAACATCGCCGACGCAGGGGTGCAATGTAGATTCCCCAAGTGTCCTTTAATTTTGTATGCAGGCCTGCCAGCGTGTGGGGCGGGCGCGGTAGTCGCGGCGGCGCCGCGATGATCGCAGTCGCCCCAATTATCCCCTCGCCGTCAGGGTCACCGCAGGGCGTGGCGAGCACGCGCTAGATGACGGCGGGTCTGACGGGCCCGACGCCCTCGCGGCGGGGGGCGAGATTAAAGAAGAGTAGGCGCAGATGAGCGCCCTTCTGCGCCCCCAATCGCCGCGACCACGTGGTGGGCCCGAAGTGCACATATATGGGCGAGCGTCGCTTACGTACGAAGACCCAAGGACCCATCCTCTCGACGCGGGCCCGCTTCTCGTCTTCACCCCCACACGCCATCTTCGTCCCCACCGACGCCTCTTCCTCCCCTTCGTACGTCGCCCGCCTTTCCCGCCGCCATCCGTGCCGTCTTGTCGCCCGATCGCTCATCCGCGCTTTTTGCGTCTCCCAACAGCAATCTTCACTTAAAAACGATGTCGGCCCGCGGATGCTTCAATTGCGGCGGCTGTGAGTATTTTCGCGCGTCGCGCCTCCTCCCCCATGCTCACCCAGTCGGCAGTCGGCCACCAGGCGGCCAACTGCCCGAAGGCAGGCACCCCTACATGGTGAGTCCCCTCGCTGCACGTCCTATCAGTCCGCTCAACTTTTGTAGCTATAACTGTGGTATGGAGGGGCACGTCTCGAAGGAGTGCACTGCCGAGACCAAGGCGAAAACCTGCTACAAGTGTGGTCAGGAGGGACACATCGTGAGTATCAAACCTGTCATCCCTGGAGCTCCGGCCGAGAGCCAACTAATTTTTTCTCTCCCCTTACCAGTCTCGCGAGTGCCCTGAGAACGCGACCTCCGGTGGTAGCTACGGCGCGTTCAACAGCAGTTCTGGCACGGAGTGCTACCGCTGCGGCAAGGTCGGGCACATCGCCCGCGCGTGCCCCGAAGCTCCTGGCGGGAATTCTAGTTACGGTGGCGGCTACGGCAGCTTCGGCGGCCAACAACGTACTTGGTACGCTCCCACCTCCTTCCGTGTGCGCTCGCGCTTAACTTTCCCTATAGCTACACGTGCGGCGGTGTGGGTCACTTGTCTCGCGATTGTGTCCAAGGAAGCAAGTGCTACAACTGCAGTGGCTTCGTAAGATCTTTCAGCATTCTTCCTGCCCCACTTTTTCTCATACGCGTACTACAGGGCCACATCTCGAAGGACTGCCCTCAGCCGCAGCGCCGTGCATGCTACACGTGCGGCTCTGAAGGGTATGTACGCTCTCCGCTCGATAAGGCTTTTCCTCACACCTCGGCTTTAGGCATATTTCGAGGGACTGCCCGAACAACGCGGCGGGTGCCGCGGCCGAGGGCTCCTGAGCATCTCACCATCTGTATCTCTATTAGCATCTGTACCCCGCTCTCCCTTCATCTTGCTTTGCGCTCTAGTACTCGTTATCGAAGTGTACGATTACAGACGCATGTACAGCCGTGTTCGAGAATATAGCATATCGTAGTGTGGGTCCATGCATTGATAGACGACGTCAGGAGGGGCCAGATGACGAGGGATTAGTGCGAGCTAGTGCGTCAATCAGCATGGCGAGGCCCTGCCCGGGGGGAGGACTTGACATGGGCGGGCCACGGATGGTCGTCGAGGTCGTTCTGGGCTGTGATTTCGGAGGCGAGACGGAGGAAGCCGTGCCGCGCTTGGCCGGCCAATCGAGCGACTCCTTTTCGTGACGCCAACACCGGCGCTTCTTCCCCGTCTCTTCCGTCCACGCACCTCGCCCTCTTCCTCCTCTTGCCCTCTCTACACCCTCCGACTCTCCCAATGCAAGCCCTCCGCCTGGCGCGTCCTCGTCTCCCCCTCCGCTCCTCCTCCCGCGCGTTCGCCGCCGCCGCGGCCTCCGCGCACGCGCCCGCGGCCTCGTCGTCCTCGGCCGTCATCCCGCTCTCGAACGTCGAGGCCATGTGGGGCCGCCTGACCGCGGACGAGCAGCTCGCTATCCACCAGCAGCTCGAGGAGGTCCAGAAGAAGGACTGGAAGACCCTCTCCGTCGACGAAAAGAAGGCCGGTGCGTGTCCCAGCCCCCCGCCCCTGCGCCGCGTCGCCTCGTTACCTGGCGCGCCCTTTTTGCTGACGGGCGTTTCCGGGGACAGCGTACTACGTCGCGTTTGGCCCGCACGGCCCTCGTGCGCCCATCGACCCCCCGGGCACGGTCCCCAAGATCGTCTTCGGCGTGTCGGGGCTCATCCTCGCCGCCGGCGTGCTCTTCTACTCTATCCGCGCGTCCGGTGCGTATCGGCGCCCACCTCCTTTCCGCCGTGTTCCGACACTGACTGGGCCCTGCTCTCGCTCTCGTTCTCGCCCCCGGCTCTATAGCACCCGCGCCGCCCAGGACGATCACCAAGGAGTGGGAGGAGGCGATGAACGAGCGTGCGCAGGAGCAAAAGATGGACCCCATCCACGGTCCGTCCCGTTCAACTAGCGCCCGACCATTCTTGTCGTGTCTGACGATGTCCCTTTCCCTCCCCTCCCTCTGTCGTTTCCTACAGGCATTGCATCAGAAGGATACAAGGGTGCCGGCTTTGTCACGCAGAAGTAGAGCTCCCCGGGCTGCACCGGCGCAGGCGGGCGAGCGTAGAAGTCGAGGGAACATGCGTTAACGCCGCACGCCGGCGGCTGCCTACGGGTGGGCGAGCGGGCGTTCCATGCTCTCCTCCCTGCTGCGTCCGCGCCGTCAACGTGTGGAAGGATGGTACTAGCTACAACTTTAGTAATCTCCTGTTATTCGTGCTGCCTCAACCAACTTGATTGCACACCCGCACGGGCATGCGTCAGGGCTAGACGTTCAACAAGCTATTCTCGTACTTTTTTCAATCTCCGTGTCGCACTGCGTCATTCGCTCAACAGTAGCTTGCGAGTGAATGGGTGCCGTACAACACGGGGGAAAGCGCGAAGATAGCGATAAAGTCAAGGAATGCATGTCCGCAATACTACCGAGATTACAAGCCCTTATCCTCTGCGCTCGTTTTACTTGAGTCCTTCTCCTTTTCACCCTTCTCCTTCTCATCGCCCTTTCCATTCTTCGGTTTCTCTTTCTCCTTCTCGCTCTTACTCTCTTCAAGCTCTGCTCGACCAATGGACGCCTTGTTGTCGACCAGTGCGTGCAGGGCAATGACGGCACGGAGCAGGCTGCTCATGTAGACGACGAGCATCTCGTCGTTCGTCGTCGCCGCGAAGCTCTGTGTCACCTCGGGGTCGTTGAGGTCCGGCAGCAGGTTGAGCGCATCCTGGAGGTGGTACGCAATCTGGTGGTTTGGCGGCATCTTGCCGGCCGCGACCTCGACAAGATACGCTTGGATGTCGGCGAGGCGCGATTGCAACCCGCGCAGGGACGCGAGCTGCTCCGCAACGCGCGTCGCAAGTGTCGTGGTGGTGGAGTCCTTGATGTCACGCAACAAGTGCTCTACGCCAATCTCTTCAGCCTCCTCGGCTTCGATCGCGGACGGTACGTGCAGGAACGTCTTCCGCGTCTCGGTGCCGTCCTATGGAGCATAGCAGAGGGTGAGGACCGCATATATGAAGTGAGCGAAAAGGGGACGAACATCCTTGATCTCTTCAACGGCGAAGTATGCGTCTGTTGGGATGCCTACTGTTGTTGGCCGGACGTCGACAATAACCATGACGGGCCGAGGAATGAATTGCTTCAAGAGGTCGTTTATTTCTTGGTCCGAGGCTCGTAGCTTGGGGCCCGTGTGATACCAGCCAATCATCCGCTCACGAGCTGCATATTTGTGGAGAAAACGGAGACACGCGCGAGGCAAAACGGACAAGAGCGGAAGCAGGCGTGAATGAGCACGGCGGAGCGGACGAGGGACGGGGTGAAACTTACGGACCGTTGACCTTCTTGAACATCTCCCACATGCCCTCGATGTAGTTGTGATCGAGGAACCACGTCTTGCTATCCTTGTCGTCCTCCTCGAACGGGATGCCGAACGAGTTCGCGACGTTCACCGTCGTGCCGTTGTCCTGCCCGAGGAGAATGCCCACAACGCGCTTGCTGGAGCCGCGCGAGGTCGCGCGCGCATGGTGGTCTGCCACAGAAAGCAAGACAAGTGGGTGTACGACTGTAGTAATGCGCACGAGTGAGACGGAGCGTGTGCCATTTAGTGGGCGGGAGGCGTACCGACAGTAGTATTTGAGAGTGCTGAGAGCTACAGACGTTGAGCAGGAGCATCCAGATATTGGTAATGAACACACCTGTTCTGTTGTTGTGGCGACCATGTTGAAGGGAAGGGAGGGAGAGTACTGGTGACGGAAGGTGGAGAAAGGGAAAGTGGCTGAGCTTGCTTCGATGAGTGGGGTGAACGCGCGTACGCGTCCTCGGGCTGTTTGCACGTGTTGTCTAGACGCGTCTAGTAGCTGGTGGCTCTATCGGCAAGATTCGCCTTTCCAACCATTAAAACACCCCAACAAACGAGCTCATCCAGCTTAAACTGCAACTGTCTCATTGCTACAGAAAGTTTTATATCCGGGGCAACCTGCTTACGCCGATATGAAAAGGGAGAGGCCTGACTCGAAGATACCTGGGGGTGACATTGAGATCTAGAGTGAGGATTACTAAAATCTGATCCTTGCTTTGGCTAAGACATACGCAGAGAATTCCCTGTCAATTGTTGTCACTCGCGAGACGGGCATCGTAGCCTCCACCGAGTCTTTAGGAATGATTATTGACACTTGAAGGACTCGAAAACTATTCCATTAGTATACTGGCTTCATCTATACATGTCGTTGCAACAGCCTCTGCGGAACACCATCCACCAATCGCGGTTACACACCCCAGTGTCGGGCAGAAGGGAGGTAGCATACAATAGACGAGACTGAAATGCTTCACCATCGCTTCCAAATACCTCGAAATAAGTTCAGGAGAAAATGGTCACGTGACTAACAAAGTATAGCAGCAATTCGGTATCTACAGTGTAATCATATAAAATCCGAGCGCGCAACACTGAGCTTGCGGCGGAAGCTCCATGGAGATGACCAATTCCTCTCTCTTCGTGAGGTCCCCCTCGTTCCGAACTCGGAAGACGGGGGCGCCACGAAGGAAGAGAAGTGGCCTCCTGCAGGAGTTGTGTGTGATCTAAAGTTTGATAAAGGGGGTACCCTGCTAGCTTGTCGCCTCCGTGGCAGTGCGCACTACCCCAGAGACGACGGAGGGTGTCACATCCCTCGGGTACCCCTATGGCCCGCGTGAGGTGGCAAGTCTCCCGCGTGCCCAATGTCCCCCAGATCCCAATATCCCCCAGATCCCGTATCTCCGCGGAGACTAGTGGCAGCTCGTGTCCCCCAGAACCCGAAGTCGAGCATTCGAGAGGGTGGCGAGGCCTCGACGAAGCAAGACGGTACCCAGAAAATGGCAGCGGCTAGAAATCACGGCACCTTGATAACCGATGCCAGAAGCAGGTCATATCCCCCAGAACCCGAAGATCAGCGTTCGAGAGGGTGGCAAGACCTCCACGAAGCGTGAAGTATACCCAGAAAATGGTAGAATCCGGATGGCGGCTGTACCGAGACAACGCTCGCACCCAGAGATCGGCGGTACCCTTAAAGGGTCGCAAGTTGCATGTTCAGCTCAGTAGACCCCCGAATAACCCAGCCTGTCACCCGTGGAAGAATAGCATGTCATCAGATGCACCGAAATCGAATATCGAGTCCTCACCGATACCACGACGAAGTCTGCCATGCATAGAACCACCTGTGAATATCGATCCACACCAACCCTAGAAATCAAACGGTGCCATTAACCGCATCGGTGAACAGAAGTATCGGGAGCTCGCCTGTTCGGACCATGCCCCCTGTCCTCACAAGAATCCGGCGCGCAGCGTCGGATGTCGTCCGTGTCGGCCATATCGTTCATAGAGTCGTCCGTGTCGTCCATGTTGTGCCGGTCGCGTCATGTCGTCCGTGCCGTGTCGTCCGTGTCGTTGGTGTCGTGTCGAATGTCGGTCGAGAGCCCAGGCCCGAGAAGCCTACGACGGTGGCGGTTCCGCCGCAAACCCCACAGACTAGAGCCCTATGCTGAGTCGATGTCGATGTCGATGTCGATGTTGTACCTGCCGGTCGAGTGCCTTGCAAGGAAACCTGAAGAAAACCGGAAAGAAGTAACACTGCCAAACACCACACCACATCTGAAGCAGAAACCTCCACGAATTTTCACAGCATATAGAGCGCAGCCCATACTGTACCACCGTCGAGGGAGCAGAGGTCATCAGGGTGGCCAGCCCCTCGCTCCACCTCGCCGACGTCTGCCACACCCTGTCAGCCGCCGCCCACGCCGTCCTCCACGTCGTCCGCCAAACGTCGGTATCGTCCTCGGCCTCGTCGTCGCAGTCGGGTCTTGAACATCATTTTCGGCCTCTTCGGCACCAGGCCGTCGAGTCTGCGGAGCACCTGCGGGGAGAGACGGGGGATAGCAGCGAACGTGTCGAGAAGCGGGAACCGGAACAGAGAAGCCCGAGGACCAGCCCCGCCGCTACCTTTGCCGAGACCAGCTCCGGCATACGACGAGGTAGCACAACTCGGGAGTACCTGATAGGAGCTCCTCTTCGGCGCGCGCATGATGGGTGGGGTGAAGAAGAGACTAGGGGGCTGCGAGGTCTCATATACGCTCTCTGTTGGGATCGAGGCTGAACCTTGGGGGAGGCTGACTGCCGTTGTCGGATTGGCTGGACATCTCAATGACATGCGTATGTCCAGACCTAGGGCTCAGAACTTGGTACATGGGTCATGCTGGTACTCTGGAAGGGGTCAAGAGGCGGAAGGATATCAGCAACAATGTCCACGGCGGACGTCGATTAGAGATGGAGCGTCGTCGATGCGTTTCATCCTGCCTCTCCCTGAGGCTACCTTCGAGGACGTGGGAGCGAACCACTATGAGACCGTCAGCCGCTCAATGGAGTCGGTCAAAAAAAGCTCAAGTATAACGACAGTAAGGGCAGCTACAAAAGAGATAGACGAGGATCAGACTGATGTCCCCAAGTGCACGAGATAAGACTTAAGCCAAAGACGCACCTTACATCACCTCGCACGCATGAACCCCATGATGATCCTTCCAGACCGCTATTCCTGTAACACCGGCGCACTGCGATGTAAGTTGAGGTTAAACTCCCGGCTGTGCCATCCAATCCGGAACTCGGCCCAGAGTGCTTCGACGACCGCTCTCGCACCGTTCAAAGACAGAGGATTGCATCCGAACTCGTGGAGGAAACGAGGCCAATGGCGATTCTGCCGGGCTCACAACTCATCGCCCTCCAACGTGCCCTGCAACTCCGCGGAGTGCGTTATCGCCAGCTTTCCCCCGCCCGCTGACTGCCGAGTCGTAAACGAGGGTCCAACCTCGTCACCGCTCACCGGAACGTGGCCACACGCGGGTCGCCGTACGCGAGGGGGCCAGGAAAGGTCTTGCGGGCAGGCGTGCAGGCAGGCGAGGCGAGGACGGGGGGCTCAGTGTGTGGGATGCGAGCACGGATACGCCGGTGACCGCGGCGGGGTCCACGGAGAGAAGAAAGGGTGGGCTGGGGATGGGTACGGTGAACGCATAGATATACAATACGGATACAGTGAAGGGTATGCGTATGAATGCGGGGCAGAAGTCGCGATGGGAACGCCGCTGCCATTATCTTCTGGTGGACTTCGACCACGGGGAAACGTGCCGCCCTCCGGCTCGCTAGGTCGCCGCGGGGGGCGGAGAGGGCGCCGCGGACCCTCACTGCCGGATCGTCTCGTCCGGGGTCGTGTCGATCAGGCCGGACATGTCGTCGACGGGCAGCTCGTTGATCACGGACCACACAGAGGCCTTGAACTGCGCGGCGGCGCGTAGCGTCGATGTCGTCAGCCCCCCACACGCACACGCAAAGACAATTGGGAGCGGGCAACGCACCAGGGTGAGAACAAGGCCCATCTTCACCTCTAGTTTCCGGAGCCGTCCCAACATCGCTTCGTCGGGGGCCTCGCTCACGCGTCGTGTGTCCGCGATCAGCTGGACGCGCAGCACAGTGTCAGCGTTCGCGTTCCCTGGCCGCGCGGAAGGTGGCCGCTGGATAGCGCGTGGAACACACGAGTACACACCTCCTTAATGCTCTGGGACAGCTGTGCATATTGCCACAGCACTTCGGCCTCGAGCTCGGAGAGGTTGGGGTGGCCCTCGTACGGGTTTGTCTGGAAGACAGTGCTGCTTTGGAGGGCGGCGGCCATCGTTATTGGTGTGTAGGGGAGCGCGTTTACATGGACCAAGTCCACTGACCGGGGCAGCGGAGGAGGGCAACGAGCGGAGTGCAAGGCGCGACCCCGCCACGGTCCGTGCAGGCAGGGCGGCGCGTGTGTGGCGTGGGTAGGTGCGAGCGCATCCCGACTTCTTCGGGCGTTAGGCGGTCCCACCAAACTCCGACTATGCATCGGGCGCTCACTTGTGTCTCGATAGCGTTGCACGGCGCGCAGAACTATCGCCGCAAACCACATCTTATGGCACCGGTTCACCACGAGGCATGAAGCCGCCCTCTTCTATTGCTGCTAAAATACCTGACGATCGCCGTCCAATCGGCGAGGTGGATAGTGTGGCCAGATCTTTCGAGAGGACACATGTTTTGGGGTATGTCGCCCACCACGAGGCAGGCTGTGAAACTCCAGCGTCAGCGCGCAAGCTCTAAGTTGAAGGTTGAAGGTTTAGGGTAGCTGGACGCCGAAGGCGAGTTTATTGTCTACCACATTCTTTCCAGGGTGAACATCGGGATGTGGTTCATGACAGTGCCGCACGCAGCGTTCGCGTGTGTCCGCCTCCGCAATAGTGACTCTTCACAGGTGAGAGCATCCAGGCCCTCCGCGGTGTTGTGCCCTTTGCCGGTTGGCTGAGGGCCTTTCCTCACGTCACAATTTACAAAACGTCCACTCCTGATGATCTCTCGAGAAATGCCACGGGCGCACGCTTGCCGCGACCCGTGGATGACTCGAACTACAGTGGTAAGTATGTGTCCGTCCGTTCGCCGTGGCGAAGAGCCGGTTTAGGTCAGTGGCGGCCCACGTACTCGCGTGCGCCCATAACGTCATCCTAGCCTCTTCCTCTCTTCAGGTAACGGGGCGCGGGCAGGCCCGAGCGCCGTTGTACTCGGAATCCCCGTGTCCCCGCGCAGCAACGCGCCAGAGTGCCTTGCTGGGAGAATGGAGAGCACTGTATCCACGCCAATTTAGGTGCCCTTTTCGGTGGCGCGGTGGCGACCAGTGCGCGACGTCGCCGGAGGCGAGTGTTTGCCCGCGCCCCCGAGCAAGGAGAAGCCTGGTGGCACCCCGTGCGCGTCGCAGCCTCCTCACAGGCACTTGAGTTGCATTCCCTTCCGAGCATTTGCACCGCAAAGGCAGAGTCGGCGCAAGGCTCGGCATGCCTTTCCCGGCGGCCAGAGAGATGCGGGCGCGGGAGGAAGTAGCGAGATCATGATCCCGCGAAGGTTGGTCCTTATTGTCTCCCGCACGCGACGGTTGCTCGGATGACGCAAATCATTACTGGGGCTTCGCGGGCCTTCCGCTGGCAGCGCACGCCGACCGGCGGCCAGCGGTAATCACAAAGCGAGGTCTCTACTTGGGTATTGAAGTCCCGGTGGGAGTGGTATCTTGGATGGTGCCTACGAGGTAACGAGCATTCCCATGGCGGAGTCAATGAATAGCTGCGGGATATCCGAAGATGCCTATTCTGTAAGTCGCACGGCATGCATTATTCATCGCAGTTCGGCAGCCAGATATCCAGATACCTCAGCGTGACCTGTGTTCCACTCGAGACACATGAGCGCACCATAGAGGCTCCGAACGAGGTACGCTAGACCTCTGCTCTCGTTCTGCCATCACGGGGATTAGGACAATGTCCGGTTGTGGGGAACATGGAACTATCTGCTTGCCAGTTTATCGGACTATTCTCATACCGGCCTTCTCTTCTGGTACTTCGTTCCCTTGCCTTATACTGACACTCCTTTGTGTTTATCTTACAGCGGGCGACTAACGACATTGCAACGACGTTCGGATCAGCCCGAGCGCGCGGGGTGTGTATACGTACGGTCATGGGTCTAATGGACATTTGGTTGTTTTGTCCTCACTCTAGAACGACTGAATTGTTCGCCAGCTCCGAGACTAGTGTGCAGTCTTTTTCCGATGGATGGACGAATGCGCAGACCGCGAAGGGGCGGGCCTTGGCATATCTGGCAACACCTCCACAAATTGCCGCGGATTGGTTCTGCCCGCGACGACCCTTGGAGCGTCTTGTATCGACTGCTATATGGCAGTGAATCTAGTGCTGCGGGCGGGGGCCCGGAGGCCCGGCGATCGAACCGAAATGAAAAAGAGCATGAGGCTATCTGCCACTGGGGCGAAGATCATATGTTTCGATCAAAGGAGTCGGTAGATCCATCTGCATCTGTTGGAAGGCGCGATGGGGCGGTCTGACATCAGGAGAGGGGCGGGAGGGGGGACGAAAAAGGAGCGTGGCCGACGGGCCGCATGACACTGGCTGGGATTGGGAATGTGGCCGGGGGCGGTTCTGATGAGTGCGTTCTTGTGCGGGGGCTGGGGCCTGGGCCGGTGAAGGTCAGCAGATGGTGATGGGACGGCGACGGTTGGAAGGCAGCACGAGCTGGACACGAGGCTCTCAAACGGGAAGGCGAAAGACAATAAGAGTGGCAACCACGCGGGGGGCGCCCGGGCGGAAGAAGGCGCGGCCTGGACGGAGGCGGCGGAGCGCGAATGGCGGATGGCCAAGGGCGAATGGCGGATGGCTCGGGGGCGAAGATCGATGCCAGATCCCATCGCAGATCGGGCAGGCCCTCGCGTCCCCGCTGCCCGTTGGCGAGGCTGGCGATTGGCAGGCGCTCGGGGCAGGCGCCTGCCCGGCTTCGCGTTCGACCCGCGCCGCCCGCCCGCCGTCGCCTTGTCGTCCCCTCGCTCGCTTGCGTCTGTTGCGAGGCTGCCCCATCGCGCTGCCCTGATTCCCCCCGCCTGCGCACATAAACCGTCCTCGCAGGCGAGGCACACCCACTCGCTTCGTCTCGCCCTCTTTCGTTCCCGCTCGCCTCCCTTTCTTTCCCCATCACCACCTTCCCTTTCCGCCACCGTTCTTTCATCCTTGGGCGCGCCCCGAGTCGAAAACAATTGTCTTCCGACCTCCCCCCATACGCGAGCCTCCTAGGCCCCCTCCTCTCGGCACAAGGCTGCTAAATCAGGTGGAGCTCCTCCTGTCCGTCTTACACAACCCTCCTTGTCCGAAAACATGTCTCCGGTAGACAATAACACCTCCGCCTCCATCCCTATAAGCCTTACCCCTCCCGGCCGTCCCTCCCCCGCCCGGACCTCTGGTGCCTCTCCCCTCCCCTATTCCGCTTTGGCGCCCCGCCGCGCGATGCACCAGATCTCCTTTGTTCCCCGTCCCTTCCCCCCGCCCGCCCTCGCCGACGTACCTCTCGAGTACATCATCGACCAGCTCCGCCGCCTCGCCTCTCACTACTGGAGCCGGCCCGAGTCCTCTGACTGCACCGTTGGTACGTCCTGCCGCTCTTTCATGCCTCCGGACCGACGTTGACGTCGTCTCCGCCTCCAGTTGTTTCTTTGGACAACGAGTCTACCAACAAGATGCACGCCCCCACGAGTGTATGCGACTCATTCGGAGGCATGGGCCTCAGCTCCGACGAGCCTTTCGGGCTCGACGATGCTCCCGCACCCGCTCCCCGCGCTTCGGCGCGGAAGCCGGTGCGTCCACGACGCATGATCATGAAGGTATGTCGGGCATGCTTGTTCATATCCACCTCAACTCACGCCATGCGTAGCTTCACATGGATTACCTCTGCGCTCACTCCGCGCTCTTCCGGGGCCTCCTGAGCGGCGCATCTGCATTCGACCTAGCCGTGGACGCGTCCACGACGCGACCAGGGTCCCCTATGTCCGCGCCCTCTCCTGCCCTTTCACGTCAGTCCTCCGTCTCGTCTCTCCGTCTTCCCGCCATCCTTCCCTCGTCGACACCCACCCACCCCGTGGTTCATCTCCCTATTCCGGACCCCACGTCCTTCCACCACCTCGTGCACTACATCTATTTCGGGTCGACCTCGTTCATCGAGGACGCACTCGAGAAGGGTGATCTCACTTGGGAAGGTCTGGCACGGAACGTGGAGTACCTCCAGATGGGCACCGAGATCAAGCAGTTCCTCGGGCGTTACTGGCGTCGCCTGCACACCTACAGCGACTACAGCGACGCCGAGAGCGACTACGAATACGACTCGGACTTCGACAGCGACAGCGATAGCGAAACTGACGCCTCGGACTACTTCATGTCCGAGGACGACACGACGCTGGCGGACCCGGACGAGGAAGGCATGTGTCTCGCGGACGACGAGGACGACGAGATGAGCGCCATGAAGGCCAAGGCTCGGGCTCGGGCTCGAGATCCGCCCCGCGGGCGTCAGCGCACGACGCGCCGGCTCGGACACTCGACCTCCGACCCGGTCATCAGCCACCGCGCTGCTGAACCTGGCCCGTCCGCGCCTCGCCGCAACAGCAGCCAGTAGCAGCGTATCGCCCGTGCCCGTTTTCTTGGACCTTTGTTGCTCACGACAGTCCGCGTCGAACGCCCTCTCATGACCCACGCTCCTTCCTCGCCGCCCACCCGCCCCACCCCCTACCACCATTGCCGTCCGTGCACGACTCCGGATACCTCACATTTAATCCCTACCCTCCGCCTTCGAGACTCTTAATCTTATTTTAATCCCTATCGCGAGGTGTATGCTAAGCCGGAAGTTAAACCAAAGAAGAATGTGAGTTTCCCCTCCCGGAATCGCGTGCTCCCTGCGCTTCCCGACGCTGAGACCCCGTGCCGCCGCGCAGGTTTTATTTGCCACTGTGTCAATATGTCTCCGGACCCCCCGCGCACCCAGCCGCTCCTTCCCATAGACCCCGCTCCTTCGTCTTACACGTACCGCCGGCGAGCCGCCGCCCGCCTTATTGTCGTTCACCCCCCATCCCTTCCCCTCCCCCGTGCTGCCCCTCCTCCCGCCCTCACGCCGTGCACTCTCACCGTACTCCCCCCGCGCCAAGACGGCGGTGCACGCCGCGCCCGCTACTCCTCCCGGCGCCGCCCTGTCGTCCCAGGACGCCCTAATGCCGCCCTATGCCAGCTCCGACGGATAACTTGGGAAGTCGGAGCGTGGACGTTCCCGCTCGCCGCCGGTGCGCATCCGCGCCGGCCTGTTTAGGAGAGAAGTGGAAGGTGTTAGAGGGTGGAGAGAGAGGATGGGACGTGAGAGGAGATTGAGGATCGCCTGCAGGCGGAGGCGTCGATCGGACCAGCCAGGATGCTTTGCTTGCTTACTTGTTGCTCTATCTACCCACCGCCGTCCCGTACCCTCGAATACACCGTGGATAGTGTGTTGTTGTTGTCCACCGCTGCCCGTGTGTACGCTCCGTCTGTAATCATGAACCCGGTGAGCGCCCGTCGCCCAAGCATCTATCGCCCTCAAATTTTGCTTTCGAGGGTCGCTCCGAGGGGCTCCCCGAGACTTGAGCTCAAACTTCAAGTGCGGCGGCTGAACAGAGGCCGTCATCATTCCAGGGGGTGGATGGCGCCCCGCGCCCCAAGGGCCAGCGCGGCGCATGGGGCGCGAATGAAACAAACTTCCACGACAAAAACCCGCCTTGAGGCTCTTGAGTTTGATCGCCCGCGACATTCGGCCGTTAGCCACCCACCGCCCGCTCGGGGCCGAACGCACGGCTCGTCGACGTCACTTCACCGCAGGCGAGCCCTCGTGCGGCGTGCCTACGCACGCCGGGCACCGGGAGGGCGATCGCGCCCGCGACCGGCTACATGCTGTACGTCCGTGCTCGAACCGCCCTCGGTGTGCGTCCCTGCACGCTAACTCTTACGCGACGAGACGAGGGCCAACTAAGAAAGGAGCGAGCGGGGCGCGGTTTGGGGCCCAGGGCGGCGCCCGCCGCCGCGTGCGCACCGTGCGCGATCGCGCGATCTCAAGGGAGATCGCCCGTCTTGTTTGTGCCCACGCGCCGTTGACGCGTGCGACCCTAGCGTGGCGCACTAGGGTGTTCTGTCGTTCTGTCGGTGGCGAGAACAGAACGCTCTAAACGTCGGGGTGCGCCTCGAGTCGGGTCCCTCGGGAGATCGGTGACTAGGGTCGGTGGGCAGAAGGGCCCGCCACTGCGCATCCTAGGCCTGGGGGCTCGCCGTGGCCCTCCGCCACTGCCAGGCTGAGCTCGGAGCCCCATGGCGATTGTAACCGCGCGGGTGCTTTGGGTCTGGGTGAAGGGCGAGGCCGGGTAGCCCGGCGCGCCCCCCACTGTGCTGCACTAGGGCCCGAATTCGGGCGGATTCGCCCAGCGTTCTAAAAAAAACTCGCGAGGGCGTCCGCTGCAGAGCTAGATATTTCGCAGTAGCAGACGCCGGGAAGTACACCTGTGACCTGCCCATGGCCGTTGTGGCGTGGGGGCGGCTGGAGAAGAGAAGGTGTGCGGATCGAGCGGCAGAAGCTGCTGCTTGGGGCCTTAGGGTCTTAGGGCGGAGGCCGGAATGCTTGAGATTCGGAGCGCTGAGCCTTCGTGCGCCCGCGCAACCGGCGAGCGTCATAGAATGCTATATATTTACTAGGCACCAACCAAGACCGCCGCGCGCGCCCTTCGAGCCCCAACACCCTCGCCCTGGAGTCTTGAACTCTCTTCCTCCGCAGCGCAGTTATTGTATGGAGCACCAGGAGGCTGTACAGGTGGACGTTTTGGAGGAAGAGTCATAGATGTCGAGCGGATCAGTGCTGCAGGTGCTGGAGGCGGCTGGACTTTGGGGCTATAGGCGCTGCGGCAGGGCCGCCAACCTCCCGGACGGAACTGAACATGGCGCTAGGGTGCGAACATCTGGCGCGCAAAGGGCGAGTAAAACGTTCGCCCGGGAGAAGCCCGCAGGGAATGTACTTCGCAAATGAGGGTTCGATGTCTCAATCCGGTGAAACGTGTATTAGCAGCCAGCGGTGGTGCATCTTATATTACAGCAGGGAGGTGGAGGAAGATATATCTATAGATACAGCGTCGGAGGGTTAGTCAGGATACAAGAAGTGGCTAGATGCGAGATGAAACAGCAGGGAATCCGAATCTTAAGTAGACGAAGTGTGACGAGAACGAGTGGGATCGATCAGTGAGTTCTCTGCTTCTTTCTCGAGTACGTCAAAAGTATCTCGTCGTCAAGGAAGCGACTCGATGGACGCTTAATGCGGATACTTGGTATCTCTTGCTGTGGGGGCACCTCCCGGTAATTCCAGTCGGTCACCGGGTTCGGAGCGGGATCGGGGACGTATGGGGCCTGCGCGGGTGCAGTTAGTAACGTTGGAGGAAGTATTCGGATGGATTCGAACTAACGAGGTCGATCCTTCGTGCTATCCTGTCCCAGTTCGTACACTCCATGAAGGGATGCGCCCGCAGTTCCGCGTTCACGAGACCGCTGCCATCTCCTAGGGGAACGGATCGACAACAACTGCGTTCATTGATATCGAACTTGAACGAGCAACTGACGAAGTCCATGAGAGCTGGTGAAGCGGTCTTGGGATTGAAGAATTCGACTTGTTTCTCGAGCCGCAGCTCGGCGAGAATCTCATCTTGCTTGTTCGTCACCACCGGCTGAAACGGAAGCGATCAGTATATGGTCCATCGAGACGGAGGTTCAGGTGGATGCTGGAATGTGACAACTCACTTCCCAACCGGTGATCAGCTCGTAGAGGATGACCGCTGCGCACCACCAGTCGCAAGCATAGCGTTTTTCGGGTGTATTGCAGCCAGTCTCGGAAAGAACCTCTGGATTGAGGTATTTGTCGGTTCCGAAGATGTGGCCGACCCAGTCGGTGGTCGCGTCGACGCGATGGGAGAGTCCAAGGTCTGTGACCATGAGATAGCCGTCCGCGCCAACGAGAACGTTCTCCATCTTGAGGTCGCGGTGAATGATGCCGTGAGAATGGAGGAACTCTAATGCGAGGACAAGGTTTGCGTAGTAGAATTTCGCTTCTCTGACCGGAAACTTTTTGAATTTCTGCCAAAGCTGATGCAATGCCCCGAACGGAGCGAACTCGATCATGAGGTACGTGTTCTTCGCGTCGGTGTGGGCGTCGATCAAGGAAGCAATGAACGGGTTCCAGGGGAGACCGGCCAGGTGCTCCATCTCGCGGTTCTTACGACTAGAAACGACGGCTCGGTCTGGGTTCGGGTGGTTCTGACCGGAGAATAAGCACGACAAATGGCGGAGCGAGCGGTGTCCATACTCTTTCATCGTTACGATATTCCCTCTTCTTGGTGGTCTTCACCGCGATCAGCGAGTCATGTCGCCTTGGTTTCTGGGTTCGTTGTTTCACATTCACGACTAAAACCTTGGCCCAGCAGCCCTCACCTACTAGAGATGAGCGAGGCAAGCGCTGCAGGTCAGACATGGATACGCACCCAGGACTGCTAGGCACTCAAGATCGGAGAGCTGTAAAGGGGCATTCCCGAGTAATCCGTGTCGGTTCGCTACTGGCTGTACCCGGGCCTTGTGGGACGTCGGGTGGTCAGGCACCTTCTTTGCCGAGACGTGCTAACGAACGCAGTGAGCGTGTGCTGCATACACAAGGGTTGAGTATATGAGCATACCTTGGCAGATGCTTTTGACCGGCGAACTGGGGAATGTGGTGAGGTTTCGATTGCGGACATGCTGAGTGAAGAGTCGGTGAAGATGGTAGCACGATTGGAAGCGCCGAGTCGACAGTGTGCAAGAGGGTGTACTGGGCACAAAGTAGTGTGTGTCAGAATACAGAGAAGTAGTAGTGGTGATATTTCTCCGCTGGGACTCGGGGGAAGGGAGGAGACGAAAGGGAGGGAAGAAGGTGTTGAGACGATGTGGCCCACGCAAGGGCCGGCCACTTGAAGCGCCACTGCCACTCGCGTTGACCCGTTGTGCATTTCAAATACCGCGTCGCGCAATTGTCTTCGATTTGGTCACGTGGATCGCGTAGCCGCCCGCCTTAGGAGACGCCCATGGCTGTGACGACATCTACGCTTGGCGCGCCGTCTCTCGTGTCCGTCATTCTCGAGCTTCTGTGCCTCTATCTGCTTGACTGGTGCTTACTTTTGACTTGTTTAGCCATATCGAGGGGCCGGAAACTGCGGAAATCTGCTCTTTATCTAAAGCACACGATATACCTCACACGGTGTATAATACCTACCCAAGACTACACTTTCATCAGGCGAAAGTACGATGGACTGGTGAGCACACACGGCGTGCTTATACCCTGGATGCCGCTGATTTGGGAAACCCAGTCTTGAGCTCAACATACGCCAACTTATACTGTCCGACTTAGCCTCTAGCGTAGGGCAAGTCAAACCAGAGGCTGCCGACGCCGATGATGTTCTGTCCGCAGTTGACTTGATCACCTCGAAAGTCAAGACTCGGGTCGTCGAGAATGTTAGCAACACGGAGGATTCTATAGCTCCAGACGAAGATGAGTCAGACGAGCCTGCAGAGGATAGGGTGTTCATGGTGTGTGGCAACCATTTCAATGGCCGTATAGTCGTCTCATTCTTCCTAGCCTAATTCTCGGGTGCAATGCAATATTGGCTTTGCGGAACTCGCTGTCAATCTTCCCAATGCTCATGTAAACGCCACGGTCCCAGTCCTTATTGACATTCTCCGCGATGTTCCATACATAGATTTTGACCAATGTCTCTCTTGGGAAGGTATGTTTCGTCTCAGTGCCGAGACGTTCCGTGAAACTGAATGGATATTACAGATTGGGCCATGCCTGACCAGCTGGTTTCTACCACTGTCACCGCCCTGCTAAAGATTGCGAGCATCCACCCCGTTCACCGGGGCAGCGCGTTAAGTGCCATTGTCTCTCTTGTCACGGAAATCGTGAAGCGGTTCAAGACCGCAGATCGTGAGTACATGTCTCGACTCGTTCCAGGATCCTCGTAACATTGTTTGCTAGCCTTCGACGTCCTATCTCAATATGCGCCCTCGTTCCATGGATTGTACAGAGCTATCATCTCCATCCCGTTCGACTGGACCCCAGAAGAATGGTGCTCACTTGCCCAACAACTCAATACACTTTTTGCCCCCGATGTCGTGGAACGTCTCAACAGACTCCCTGTCGACGTTCTAACTGGGACAGGGGAGGATATAGAACGCATCAAGTATATCCAAACACTTGTGTCGCGCTACGTATCGCGCGGGCGACCGTTAACCGGTTACTTCATCGTCTGCTGTGTCGTCGAAGCACAGTGGACGATTCTCGCCCAAGCGCTGGGCCGGTCGTACTCGGTCGAAGATATTGCTTCTGCACCCCGCGAAGCGGAGGCAGCAAACGTCGCGTGGCATAAGCTGCTCCGGTCCCATGAACCCGGAGATGGGTTGCAGGACGCTGCGCAGAAGGAGATCGTGAAAGCTACGACGAAGCATGCTCTCCAAACATTCACAACGCTCCTCGTGCAAATCGAAGAGTTGGACACCGATCCCGCCGAAGATAGCTATGCTTGGGAGACCATGTCGGAGAGCTTGGTAATGTCGTATTGTGGCATAATGACAATTTGATACTGAAAAATCATGCAGAAATTGGCTGCAGTGTGCTGCGTGGCTGTCAATGAACTCGATACCGGTCTCTACGACAGGCTGAAGGTGTTGCTCAGCGCCGATGCCCCCATTTTCGACAATATGGTGCAAGAGGCAGCCCTCAAGTCAACTGCCGTCCTCGTTCGAAGGTACGCAGAAATATCTACATTCATCATCAGCTACAAACCGGAACATATAGCTTCCCCGACACGGCGGCTGTCATGGCAAATCACTTGAGACGCTTCGTCACTTCTCCTTTGTCCATCTTCGAGTTCGAATTCGCTACAACCCCGCACACGCCGTCCACGCTCCTCGCGGCTGCAAGATGTCTCGCCCTCTGCATCGACGTGTGTATTCTGTGTTTTCCTTGGCTGTATTCGATTCTGACTTATCCGAAGCTCGCACCGGGAGACGACTTGATCATGTCATACATGTATTCCCTTCTCAATTACATCGCGGCGACGAGCAAGGACACTTTTGATAC
Source organism: Porogramme epimiltina (assembly GCA_900155495.1). Taxonomy (NCBI): domain Eukaryota; kingdom Fungi; phylum Basidiomycota; class Agaricomycetes; order Polyporales; family Polyporaceae; genus Porogramme; species Porogramme epimiltina. Next base: position 105,806 of record FTLJ01000711.1, read on the forward strand.
GACTAGCGTTCTTGCGCCAAGCATCAGTGACACCTCAGACTTGGCAACTGTGCATTCTGGAGAGACTGGCTTAAGGGGCCTCTCAGAAGACGAGAAACGCATAGTGGGAATCAGCACTATCTCTGTTGCGACGCAACTTGCCCTGGAGAGTAAATCTGAGGAGGTACGTCTCTTCCTTCACACAAAAATGATAATAGCACTCATGTGAACTAGGTGACACGACTAACGATCTCAATGCTGCTACAACGAATGCGGTCAGCGGAACCCACGGTCGAGGCGTCAATTGCTTATAATCTCGTGGATCTGGCCCTCACTGCGCCTCAAAGCTCGTTCGTCGACATCATTAGGGCATTCTCGTCGATTAACAAGTCCGCCAACTTAGACGATACGCGGCTCTCGAACAACATGGTATGGTGATAATCGTGGGTCCCACCTTAGGTCCTGATGCTAATGCTTTGCAGATCCTTGCCGCCCAGACGAGGCTGGCGAAAGAACTGAGACGTCGTCCTGAGCTATACCAGATCTACATGATCGAGCTCCTCACGTTGTTTGCCGACAAGGGTGTGGCCATTCAAAACGCCGCAATTTCGCACAATCACGGAAAGGTGAGTTCCCCATGCAGCGTCCACAAGTGAATGATGGGGCTTAGGGCTGTTCACAACAGCTCGAGGAGATGTCGGAGCAGCTTGCTTCCCTCCTACTGCCGATCGACGCCCTCCTTGGCCACCGCGACTTCGAGATAGGCCCAGACGTTTCCTACAACGTCGTAACGCTTTTCCGGAACATGTGGTTCCTTTGCGTTCTTTTTGGCTTCACAGTGCCCTCCAACGGCTCGCATCATGCCATGGACTGGCGGCAACCAGCTCTGTCTCGGATCGCTGCTCGTACTCCTTCGATCGTGCTGGAGGAGGCGCATGATACCATTGTTAGCGACTTGGACTACAACACTGTCATTCGCCAGGAATACGTGGAGACGGTCATCGCCAAGACCCGTGCGCTACTCACCAAACATATTCCCTTACGCGCCAGCGAGGTGCGGTACCTCGTCCCAGGACAGGTGCTCTTCCTACTCGCAATGCACGACGTCGAGAGCATGCGTGCCGCGTCCGGCCGTCCCTCGTCCCTCGTTTCCTACTTCGTTAACAAGGGCATCAACAAGAATGCCGGTCTTCTGGCGTGCATGGAAGCTGTTGCCGAGAAGGTCATTCGCGGCGCGGTCTCAGACCTCAATGGATTGGCCGCAAAGCAGGCGTTACAAAGCGGGCTTTCCGAGGAACTACGCGCGTTGCTGGTGGCGAGCACACACCGCATTCCGAAGGCGCGCGAGATCGGGGCAAGATATCTCAACAGACTCATTACATCGTTTCCTTCGCTCATGTGCGACCCGCCGCTGGTGTTTGCAATCTTGGAGGTTTTGACGCTACTTCGTCAAGCTACTGAGAACGAGTTCTTAGACGAGGTGCGTTGACGTTCATATGTTTTCATTTATGATCTAATGAAACATGCCCGACGTTCAGGATAACCCCATCTACCTCTACCGTTCCGAGCGTACGAACCTCACTCTGCAGCTATCAGACAACTACGAGGCACGAAATCAGATGCTGTCGCAACTCCAGCGCGACTCGGGCAACTGGTTCGAGCTTGCTCTGAGCCGCGCACCGATGGAGCTGCATTCGACCCTGCAGGTGGGCTGAGTGTATATATTCTCGGGTCGAAGTATTGACATGAGTTGCAGAAATATCTAGCAACCATCCAAGCTGGCTCTTCTGCGGAATGGTCGGAGCTCGGCGCCTCAGTTGCAGTACAGTGGGCGAAGGCCATTGGCCCAATCGACCGGAAGCTATGTGAGTGAAGATGCGGTACACATTTTCCTGGCAGTGATGGATTGTGGCCGCGCAGCGTCCTTGTCATCCATGGCGTCTTTCAAGCCTGATAGGGCAAAGACCATGGCAAGCCAACTAGCGTCGAAGGGTTACTATGCTGGCGAAGCCTCCGGTTTTAGATCCGGGCGTGCAAGTGGTGAGTCGGCTAGTCGTCTTTAGGTTGATCAGTATTTGTTCATTGGGATCGTCAGGCTTGGATGGTCTGGACGACCCCACCAAGTTTATTCCTGAGCGGGAGATCACCCAATTGAAGAAGCGAATTTCGGAGGCGATCATTTCCATACGAGACAAGAAGAGCACGCTGACCATTACGGATCTCAAGAGATTGCTCTTCCGCGCGGCGTCGACCTTGATATATGTTGAGAAGGTTCATATTCTAGTCACTTTTTGGTTGGTGTAAATCTGACAATCTTCATTTAGTGGGATCACGACCTTGCGCATTACCTCGTTGCTCTACCTTTCGAAACCTTCACGCAGTCCGCCATCGCCGCTGGCATCGAGTCGTGGTCATGGGTCATCGCAGAGAAGCCAGCCTACGAGATGACCCTTATGTCTGAAATTGCTGCTGCATGGGACATGAGCGTGAAGCTCGGAAAGGGAATGTTCTCGAAAAGCCAGAAGTGAGTAACACTGGTCAAAGTCAGCGGGATATGTTCTCACGCTTACTTACTTTCAGCTACGAGGATCCCTTCCTGCACGAAGTCGAGTATAGCCCAACGGATAAGGCTACTATTGACCGCGCCGCAAGAGCTGCCTCAAGACTTCTCACCCCTCATACGCTCGTGTTGCAGCTATTGTTTAGTCGACTGCAAGCTGCTAGATATCGTCGACCTGGACTCATGCTACTGTTCCAACGGTTGGCGTTGTCGTCGGCGCGCGCTCACAAGTCCATGTGGTAAGTGATATTCTGAGCATTCTTCTGAGCGGAGGCTGATGCCATAAGTAGTACGCATCCGCTTTCCCGCCAAGCGAGGTTCACTTTCCTGCTCTTCGGATTTGAAACTTTGAAGAGCTCGTACCTCGATGTATTCTGCGAGAATCAACTGAGACTGAGTGTCTATAACGCCGCCTATTCGTGGTTCGCTGTTCGCCCTCAGTGAGTTAGCTGGAGCAGTGAGCTACGTGTTTTAACTAACCTGTACCTCAGGTGGTCGTACGGTTCCAACCGGGTTCAGATCGACGCGGACATCAAAGTCCTGTCCGAGTTCCTGTCCTACCTTCAGGCAGACTCCGTTAGAGGATTTTCGCCTATATCTAGCCTCGCACCTGCACATGCGCCATCACAGCCTCCTTGTAGGTCACCCGGAGTTGCCTTTTTTTCTTCCTGATGATTTTTTGCAGATTACGTTGCGTCCTTGAAGAACCTCAGTCTCCCCTTGCGTCTACTTGTGGAGAATGAAGTGTTCCGACTCACAGTCTGGACCAACCCAGCCAACGATGCCAAGCGCGGAATGGACCATGTCTCTGCGTTGGAGAAGACTATGTTGGATGTGAGTTTGCAACTAGCGTTATTCGTGCACTTTGCCTGAATCTTGTCGCAGAATACTTGGACGAGCACCGTGCGGCGAACTTGGGACATTGATCCAGCTATTGCTGTTTATCTTGCGGAGCGCTTTAATCATCCAGCAGTCCATAGTGCTATTGGCAGCCTTGTCCGTTCCACTACCCAAGATGTCCTTGATGTACCAGAGGCTCTCCGTTTCCTTGTCGGCGACAAGCTGGATACGAGCGTTCAAAGGGATCTCAGGGTAGGCAATCCGAAGTTCAGTAGTATAGCCCTCGGCTCATATGTTCCCCACAGTACCTACTCTTGTGGGCTCCTGTGGTTCCGGTCCTTGCAATCACGTTCTTCGAGCGGCGATACAACAACCATCCACAGCTTCTTCAATACGCACACAGGGTGTTGGAAGGACATCCTGTCAACTTGACATTCTTCTTCGTGCCTCAAGTGGTTCAGGCCCTCCGTTATGATGATCTAGGTACGAGTTTGATACTGTCAAAGTGGTGAAGCTGACTCTCCTCGCAGGCTATGTCGCACGGTTCATCTTTGAAACCGCGAAGATCTCGCAGCTATTCTGCCACCAGATCATATGGAACATGAAGGCGAACTGTTACCGTGATGATGCGGGCGAGCTCGTGAGTGATGTATGCACTCTTTATGATATTTGCTTCAACGGCGTGGCTACAGGAGGACCCTATGAAGCCCGTTCTCGACAAGATGACAGACATGGTAGTCGAATCACTCTCCGGGGAGGCACGAGCGTTCTATGACCGCGAATTCGGGTTCTTCAACGAAGTTACCTCAATCTCTGGAAAGTTGAAGCCCTATATCAAGAGGAGTAAGCCAGAGAAGAAGGCAAAAATCGACGAAGAGATGGCAAAAATCGTGGTCGAAGTTGGAGTGTATCTTCCGAGTAATCCAGACGGCAAGGTCATTGACATCGACAAGAAATCTGGCCGCCCCCTTCAGAGTCACGCGAAGGTACGTGGACCCTTAGTTCGCTATCGCATACCACCTGAACTTGGATACCAGGCACCATTCATGGCTACCTTCAAAGTGCGCAAGGAGCGGCTGATCGAGAAGGCAAGCTCGGACAACGTTCTGGAGGCAGATGGCCAAGGCCGGGAGGAGATGGAAGAGTATGACATCTTGCAGCAAGCTATCTTCAAAGTTGGAGATGATTGTCGGCAAGATGTCCTCGCTTTACAAGTTATTGCTATGTTCAAGAACATCTTTACCGCCGTCGGGTTGACGCTTTACGTGTTCCCATACCGAGTCACGGCAACTGCTCCTGGAGTAAGTCCGGTTGTCTCCTATTCACTATTATGTGACTAACGGCGATATAGTGCGGTGTCATCGATGTCGTGCCCAATGCCACTTCTCGCGATGAGATGGGGCGTGCCAAAGTCAACGACCTACTCGACTTCTTCGTTGCGAAGTATGGTGGAGAGGACACGATCGAGTTCCAAAAAGCCCGCCTCAACTTCATTCAATCCATGGCAGCGTATTCGGTGGTCTGCTACATCTTGCAAGTGAAGGATCGACACAACGGGAACATTATGATAGATGGCGAAGGACATATTGTCCATATTGGTACGCTTGTTGCGATCCTATATGAGCTGCTTCCCGACCTGATGCCCTGCGATAGACTTTGGCTTCTTGTTCGACATAGATGAGTACAATGTTTCTTTTTTGAATGAGACTCCTTGGCTGATGTAATACCTGTTTGAATTTCACGTCCCGGAGTACGTCATGTCTTGATTTTTTTGCGCCCTTGTTGCTAAAAATTCATTTAGGGTGTCAAATTCGAGCCGAACTCGTTCAAACTCACTCACGAGATGGTGGTCCTAATGGGCGGGCGATATTCGCAAGGATACCAGCTCTTCCAACAGTTGACCATCAAGGCATTCCTTGCTATTCGACCGCACGCTGACCAGCTAGTCAGCACTGTCCAACTGATGCTGGATACGTGCCTCCCGTCGTTCAAGGGCGAGCCAACCATTCGTAGGCTGAGGGAGCGTTTCGCACTATCGTTGAACGAACGTCAGGCTGCGGACTTCATGATGTCCATTGTGCGAAATGCGCACGAGAACGTGAGAAGTACGGCGTACGACGAATTCCAGAGGGTGAGTCACACTTTAAGGAGGATGCCAAGATTTAATCTCACCTACTTTTGGTATACAGCTTCAAAACGGTATCCCCTACAAATAGAAGCCATAGAGTGTGGAGAGTGTTCTGGAGCGTTATGCTATTGCATTAATCTTGTATTCGTGGCTACCTTTTGTCTGCCTGATATCCTGAGAGATGTCGTGTCTCCTTCCAATACCAGTGATGAGGCGCTGGTCTACTATGAGTAAATAACTTCGGAGGACGGGAGTCCGGCCCGCTCAACCACGCCACCGACGCGTTGGCCCTCCTCTGCGTGTCTTGGTTCTCTACCGCAACCGCACAAAGTGCTTTCGGACCTCTTAGTGTGCTATCATACCTGAGATCTCGTGTCATTCCTCTCTCCTTGCTCCGCAACTTGCACACGCACTTCGTCCATCCCGACAGGTACTGAGCGTCGTGTAAAGGTTCACGCACACAGTGGCCTTGGTGTCAGCCCGACGAGACAGGCCCTTCGCGCCACACAACCCCTCAAGCGTTTCTGCAACCGGAGATGGAGGTCTTGCTTGCGGATGTTGACTTTCATGCAAATATATGGGATGTGAAGCGTGCGTTAGGTGCGGTCCTTCATAGTGAACGTTTCTACGATGCATCAGATCCAAAGGCCAGACCAATGTAAGTGCTGGTGGTACCCCTGTCCGTCGCTTCTATCCTTACATCCCAAAGAAACTTCAAGGTGAATCTGAACCCTGGACGTGGTGGTGTGCAGAACAATGGTTCGGGGTCCTTCATCCTGCCTAGCCGCAAAGTAGGGGACAAATTCATGAAGCTTGTTTACGAAGAACGCCTCCCGATTGTCCTCAACGGAAGAAAAATGCGCTTCTTTCGTAGCAAAACCCAGCCTGGCCGCGGCCTGAAGGCAACCCTCGAGAAAACTCCTTATCTCCAGCCTGAGCTAGAGGAGAAGCGCGAGGAGAAACTTCGAAGACTCGATCGTGGTTTGCATGTGGATAAGCTACAGTTCGGCATATTTTACCGCCGACCTGAAATTCCGATGACGGCCTCTCGTGTTTTCTCCAATGAGTACGAGGTCAGACACGGAGAGAAGGGTGCCGGTTTTCTGTCGTTTGAGTACGACCACAAACTCATTCGAATTCAGGCGAGCACACCCAGATCAACTTCTTGCACTCGCCCTAAAGATCTAACATCGCACGGTTTGTAGCTGGGGGACAGGATGACAGAAGAGATCGGATCTAACGTCGCAATACCGTTTGCAAATATCCGGAAGGTTGCTATTGGTATAGATTTCGGCAATCCAAGTAAGTATACTACTTGAGCTCCAGCCCCAACTCACTGATATGTTATACAGTTGTCTGCTTTGAGCTGCTCACGCCTCCCATGCTGGAACGAGAACGGTTCAACCGGACGCTGACCGGTGACGACTGGCGGGACCAACGAAAATTCCGACAAAGGCTAGACAGTTTGAGTGAAGCCCACGCGGTGGTAGCTCCGTACGCTCACCACATTCGCCTTGTTATGCATACGGAGGAGGACATTCGTACGTTCGGGGAGCTTTGTGTCGTGGCCGACCTCAAGAAGCCAATCTGGGCCAATGTCGAAGCCTTCAACCAGGGCTTCTTCTCGCCTCGACAGTTGTATTCTTTCCACAACTGGTTGAAACAATTCAGTTGGCCGGTCGCTTTTCAGCTCGAAGCTCTGATCCGTGGTGGACTTATGCACACACAGGACTTACTAGTCCATTTCCGGAAGGAGATCGAGAAGCTCTATCGAGAGCAGCCCTCCGACGCCGCCAGTATTCTTCGCTCTTTCTGCGAGACTCTGCGCACCAAGGCCCCCCTCGACACCGTGCTCCAATGTTATCATCGTGCTTTGCCCAAAGGTGGGAAGTGGGATAAAGGCATCAAGAACGGCACATCCAAATCGGAAGACGGGGGCGAACCTGAGCGACAACGGGAACGCGACGCCGGGAAGTTCCAATGCTATCATGTGACGTTCACGCCCACACGAATGCTTCTAGAAGGACCATACACCAGTCAGAGCAACCGCGTTATTCGTCAATTTGCAGGGTATGAGGACCGTTTCCTCCGGGTTGACTTCCGAGATGAGGATCGTTTGCAATATCGATGGGCCCGAGAGGTGCGCATAACACTTGCTTTACATTTATTATGATACTAACCGAAGTTGTGTGCAGGTCGATGGCACCACGCTCCTTCTAAACCGGGTTGGAGGCGTCCTGAAGAACGGCTTTGACCTAGGCGGCCGCCATTTCGAATTTCTGGCGTACTCGTCGTCAGCCTTGCGTGAACATGCCGTGTGGTTTATGAACCCGTTCGAGCACCCAGAGCGTGGTTGGGTCGATGCGCAAAAGATTCGCGACAGTCTTGGCAACTTTGACAAGAAGCTGAAGAATATCCCCTCCAAGTATGCGGCACGCCTCGCTCAAGCATTCACAGCAACAGACCCATCCGTGTCCATCACCAAGAGCCAGTGGGAGGAGATCGGTGATATGGGCGAAGAGCCTTATTTATTCACTGATGGAGTTGGAACGATATCCAGAGACCTCGCTGATATGATTTGGGAAGCCCTATGTTCTGCAAAGCCAGATCTTCTGCAGCTTGAACACAAACCTTGTGCAGTGAGTGTTATACAAGGCTCCTCATACACTACTGAATCGCCGCTGACCAAATATTAGTATCAAATCCGTTTTCTTGGTGAGGGTGCTAGATATATGACGCACAATGTATCATATTGACACAATCTATCACAGGCTACAAGGGTATGGTTGGCATTGACGAAAGACTAGAGGGTGTGAAAATGCGCCTAAGGAAATCTATGAACAAGTTTGAGGGACTGGAGGAGGGTGAGGCTCCCATTGAGATCGCCCGTTGGTTCGACAAACCGGGAACTGCGTATCTTAATAGGTGTGTGTTACATGACTCTGCTCGTTCATCCCTCTCATAAGCACACTTTAGGGCACTCGTCATGATTCTCGAGGATCGCGGAGTTGACCAGAGTGTATTTATCAAGTTACAGCAGGATGCTGTGACTGACATCGTCAAGGCGTCAGATTCGACATTCGAAACAATACAGCTACTCAAAATGCATAGTCTGGGGACCAGTTTCCATCTACCGTGGATCCTTCAACGGCTCCGTGCTGCCGGCATGAGGATGGAGAAGGAAGGGGAGGGTACCAGTTTAAACGATTCGTTTCTCTACAGCCTCATTGCCTATGGTCAAAACCATATCCTACGTGACATCAAGCATAGCGCCCGGATCCCTATTCCGGACAGCTACTTACTCGTCGGAATTGCGGATGAAGGTCCAGCGTACGAGGCGGAGGGCGTAGAGAACGTATTTTCACTGAACGAAGGCCAGATCTTCGGTGAGCCGCGATGTTTCTAGAACTGGACTATGGGCAATCCCTCATTTCTCTGAACAGCCTGTATACAGAAGGAGGGAGAAGAGAAACCCACTTACCTAAAAGGTTTGTTACAATGCTATCCATCCCACAAACCACTGATAACGTCTCCGTAGGAACTGTGGTGATTTCTCGTAGCCCTGTCGTCCATCCTGGTGACGGTGAATAAATCACGACATATCGCACGGATGGCACTGCTAATCCCCCGCCTAGCACAACGTGTCTTTGCCATCGGCGAACCCCCTGCCGATAAGATATGCTCATTCCGGAACCTGAAAAATGTTGTCGTCTTGCCATCCGCCGGTACGTACATCTACTAGTTCAGCGCAGTTACCGGGAAGTAATAATTCACTAGGCGAACGTTCACTGGCTTCTATGTTGGGGGGAGGGGATCTTGATGGGTATGTCTATAGAAAATATCCGACACGAATATGACTAACTAGCACTCACAGGGATCTCTATTCCATTATCAAATACAGCTCCTTGTTGCCCACCGACCATGCGGATCCAGCAGCATACCCCCCTGTCGGAACTCGTGAGCTTCCCAATGGACAAGAGGCAACTGTGGATGATATCTGCGATTTCATTGTGGAGTACATCAATTCCGACGTCCTGGTCAGCTGTTGTGCACATGAGTGTAGTTTTCATGATTCGCTGATGTGTTATTCCTTAGGGTCTATTGTCCGACAGACACTTGATCATTGCAGGTGAGGAGCCCGACGTTCGATGCAGCATCGTTCACTAACCGCTATGAACCCAGATCAATCAAGGGTGGGAACTTATGCGGCCTTCTAGTTTCCTCGCTCACGCATCGCATACAGGACGGAACGAGCGATCCGGCATGCATCGAGCTAGCTCAGCTCTGCAGTCAAGCGGTCGACTATCCAAAGAACGGCGTGCAGGTCGACATCCATGACTCGCCCCGATTGTTGATCCGGTCAAAGCCAGACTGGAAAATGGTATGGTCAATGTACTAGTCGTTGTCGAACCCGTTTAATCCATCTCACGTCAGGCGGAAGACAATGACCCCCGAGATACAGATTACTACATGTCAAGTCGTGCCTTGGGAGAACTGTTCAGAAGAATCACAATCAAAAAGCCCGAACCTCCAGCAGAGTCCTTTCCGCTCCCCGAGGGACTTCGAAAGCCGCAGAAACCGTCAGCTAGGGTGGAGCCCCTCTCTGACTCTATCTCGACAGCGCTCAAGCCCTTCGTCGAGAGACAGCTCCACTACGTTGTCAACGACGAACGCAATGTCGCCGATATGCGGACGCTCTTCCAGCGATACGAGCGTGAGCTGCGCTACATTTGCGTCACCCACGCGCTTTCGGACGCGCCGGATATTCGCCTGCAAGAAGAAGAGATCGCGATTGGGACAATTCTCGCAAACTGCTCGCAGCACCGCTGGCGAACAGACCGTATGCACCGCATGCGCTTGCATGCGTCCGAGCTTTCGCGCGACACTCGCTTAAGGCTCTTCCAGCTGAGCGATGTGCAGAACCCTGAACAAGGTGAACTCCTCTACGGGCTTTCGCAAGGCTGGCTGGCGTGGGACTTCGGTATGCGGAACGCACATGTGTTTGGCGCGCGGACGTTTAGCTTGGTGGCGCTTCATGTGGTTTTGGACACGCTCTACAGACTGGGTGCCTTGGCGTAGGAAGGGGCATACTTATTACGACAAGACATGTTGTATCCGTTAGAATAGTGCCGTTGTATACCATGTACTAGTACTTGGACCCGACGCCTCCGTGCGGGATTAAGTAGAGCGTAACCCTATGCTATGGTCTACGTGTCACACCACTCTCCCGCTGACCACGATGACGGCCGGTCTTCGTCTTCTTCAGCCATGGGGCCGTCTAGGCTCTTGGAAACTCAGCGTACTCTGTCTCGTCGTGTTTTCGCTATGCTGTCAGGCTGCCAAGCTGGGCCAGCGTGATCTCACTCCGCTGTCTTCGAAGGCCATCACCTCGCTCATTGCATCCCCCGACCCTGTTCGCAACATAGACCCCCGTAATCCCAACTCCCACTTGTCCAAGATCCTCATCCCAAGAGCTCCGGACACTGCGAACAATACTCAAGTGCGGCGCTATATTGTTGACACTCTGAAGAAGTTGAAATGGCATGTTGAGGAGGATTCGTTCAATGACACCACACCGTACGGCGTGAAGCGTTTCGCCAATGTCATTGCAACCAAAGACCCAAAGGCTGCTAGACGCGTAATAGTAGCTGCGCACTTCGACAGCAAGTTCTTTGAGTCGTATCCCAGTAACCAGGCATGCAGACTCCGCCTCTTCCCGTTTCGCGCGCTGACGAGATTTGGTAGTAGTTCCTAGGCGCAACTGATTCCGCTGCGCCATGTGCATTCATGCTGGACCTTGCTGAAACACTCGACCCTTTGCTGAATGAACGACACGACCGCCTCGAGAATGGCGAAGAGGACGACGAGGACGTAGCGGAGACAACATTGCAACTCGTCTTCTTCGACGGCGAGGAAGCATTCAAGGATTGGACAGCTACAGACTCTATCTATGGTGCTAGGTATGTGTCGCTGACTGCGTTGGCATGTTCATGCATTGACCTGCGCAGACATCTTGCACAGAAATGGTCGACCAGCTACATCCAACCCAACGCGAAGCGGCGACTCCTCCCGTCCGCCGAAACGGAGCTCGGTACGATAGAGCACCTCATTCTCCTCGACCTCCTGGGTGCCAAGCAGCCACAGATAAAATCTTCTTTCGTCGACACCGCATGGCTCTTTGATGCTATCGCGTCGGTGGAGAAGCGTCTTGCTGACCGGGGTGCATTCGTGTACGAGAAGGACGGTGCCAAGATGGACGACAAGTTCACACCCTACTTCATCCCGCGCAATGTTCCCCAATTCCACGGTGGTATTGAAGACGATCACATACCCTTCCTGAAGCTTGGCGTGAGCGTATTGCACGTCATCTCTAGCCCGTTTCCCCATGGTTGGCACACCCTAGGGGTCCGTTTCTCCTTTGTAGCTGTCACGGTCCTCGACGCTCATCGTTCATGTGTAGGACAACGCGGACAATCTCGAGGTTCCCACTATGCGAAGATGGAATCTCATCCTACGCGTATTCATGGCGGAGTATCTCAATCTAAAGCCCTCGGAGTCGCCCCGTTCAGAGGATAGAATACCACGATCTGCCGAGGAGCTGGTAAGTAGCACATGTCCATTCATTGAACAACTCTCACGCCTTCTTAGTAGCACACTCCTAGTATACGGGACAACTCGTAGAAGGTCTTTAGACGTTGTGCTTGGGTGTGCTCAAGTTTTGGACAATCTGTATTTGTAATACGACGGCTCTCTAATGGACACAGTTCTAATGCTCTAACAAGGTCATGCCGATCTAAGAGGAGCTCTTCGTCAGTTCTTGACTTCGGTATAGTCTGCAAACGGATAATCAATGTATCCTCGAGGCTCCTCCAGAACATAGTAGTTGTCTCGTGACCACTTCGCCAGTGGTAAATCCTTGAGTAACTTAAGGGGAAGGTCGGGCTAGTAACGGTATGAGCTTTCAAGATGGTCATTGTCTGAATGAACCTATTTCTTACATTACTCATGAACAGGCGCCCCATGCCAATCAGCTCCCCTGTCTGTTCTGCCCTTTCAATGGCCTCTTTGCGGTAGTAACGTCCAGCGGTGATCAAAGGACGTGGAAGCCATATGTCCCGAATGAAGTCGTTTGACTGACCGGATGTGTTAGCACTGAATGTGCTCGTCGAGATCAATGCACTCACCCCGTGCCTGACTTCGTTATCCGAAATGCCATCGACACCAGGCTCGATGACATGAAGGTACGCTAGCTCGGAGAACTCCTGCGCCAGTTTTCTGACCAGATGGGAAAACGTAGGAATAGGATCCTCCATGCACATGCCTACACGTTCCGTGGCGACAAGTGATACTATTAGGGAAGGAACACTAGCATGGACATCAACTCTCGTACCATTGTCCTTGCTCCAAGGGCTTATTCGCAGCGCCGTCTTCTGAATCCCGATTGCCTTGCTCACAGCACGGACGAGCTCCAGCGTAAAGCGCGCCCGGTTCTCGACTGACCCGCCATAATCGTCGGTGCGCTTGTTCGTCATGTCTTGCAGAAACTGATCAATGAGATAGCCATTTGCGCCGTGCAGCTCGACGCCGTCAAAGCCAGCGCCGTGAACCGCCTTCACAGCCGCCTGAACGTAAAAGTCGATTGCGTCATCGATGTCTAACGGTTCTTGACAATGAGCGTCCCGGAATCCTCGGTACACACAACGCAGCTTACCCTCCTTAGTCATCTCACGCGGGGTGATGCTTTCGAATCCAGGAAGTGGGATTGGTGACGGCGCAAGAACCTCTAGTCCAGCGGGGGGCGGAGCGGTGAAGTAGGCCGCGACTGTGGCACGACCCCCAGCCCAGATCTGGAGGAATATGAAGCTACCCTTGGCATGCACGGCGTCGACGACCTGCGTCCTGTTGTCAGCAAATCCGACTTCAAACCCGAAATAGAATGTACAGCCCGCACCTTCTTCCACCCGGCGACTTGTTCATCGGTGAAGATAGTGGGAAGCCAGGGCCCCATGCCGGCCTTAGGTCCTGCGGAGGTCGCCTCGGCAATGAGGAGCGTTCCACGGACGGACGCGCGCTGCCCATAATACGTAGCGACGATGTCGGTTGGGACGCCGTCGCGGTTGACGCGGAGGCGCGTCAAGGGCGGATGAACGACACGGTGCGAGAGTTGAAGCTCGCCCACACGAGTCGGTTGGAAGAGCTTAGGAAGAGGCTCGTTGGTGGAGGAGGGGATAGAGAAGGCACCAGTGGCATCACCCATGGTTATGAGTGCTGTGGAACAGTTAGGGAGGAGCGGAGGGTTGCTTGCGGCTTGTGTTGTCGCTCCGGAGTACTATGGGATCCCTTTTATATAACTTATGCCCCCTGGCACGGGGTTCTGTCGATGGTAACTTCGAAACGGCATCGTGTAAGGCAATCGTGCCAGTCGAAGGGCTGCGTCTATCGGTCCTGGGTATAGAGCGCCGAGTTCGGGGTGCGGCTAGCACCATGTAACACGGAAGATCCATCTACGGAACCAAGTAGGGGAGATACGAACTGCTTACATATATCCCATAAAATCCGACGGACCCGAGATCGGAGTGGAGTAGAAGCAAGATATGCATCAAGTTATGCGCTCTTAGTCATGTAGTGGTTTCATATTATAGTATGCATATTATCTCAGGGCCATTGGGGAGGGGTGGAAGTTGAAGTTCCTTGCCTAAATTTCGCGTCAAGCACTTGCACCGGAATCATATGCATATGTAAGCTGTCCCACCACTCTACGCTCATTGTTGCTTTATTCATAAAACTGGCGTTATTGGATTCGGGGAAAGAACTATCTATGCATAGTACGACAGTAATCACCGGTAACACGAGATGCTAGTGATTGCGACATGCTGACGTGGCCGAAGCGTATCAAGGAGATTTCCGCACAAGAGTGAGTGATTAGGCCAGAAACAACGTTTGGTAGCACTTAATCAAGGCCGTCGCGTCCGTGGCAACCTACATCCAATGGTATCAAAGACACTCGAAGTACATGGAGGGTGCAAACGCACTTTCTGATTCTCTACGTTCTCGGCCATACGCTCTTTGGTCATTGTGTATATCCTTGAGCGAGATTTCTCACGTGCCTCTGTCTGAGTTTCCACTGCAGAAGGTATCAGTGAAGATGGGCGTCAGAACACACGTCTATACGCCCGGAAACCTACGCATGATGCTCGCGTCATTGATTTGAGCCGCACGGCGGTGTGATAAATCCTCCACGACTCCAGTGCATTGATCCAAAAGTTTCTGCACGTATTCCTAGGATATACGAATTAACCACGGTACCGTGACAGTTTGAAGGGAGGAGACGCACAGCCTGAGCGTCCATAGACTCTCTGAGCGTGCTCAATGTTACTACTTGGGAGTGTTCTTGTGTCCTCAGTTCGTTGATTGTAGTGCGTGCCTTTTCACTATAGTCCGTCGATAATCGTGGAGCCATGAAGAGATAGAAGCACATACATTGCTGCAAACCCGTCACGAATGGCAGTCTCCGCCGTCTTACGGGCTTCGGCAAACATGGCCACCTTTTTCTTCTGGAATGCTACTGATAGAGCAGCAGATTTGGAGGCTTTATGTTCTGAACATGCGGTTGTAAGATAAAGGGCACAGCGCCGCGAAGCACTATCATCTGGACATACTTTGGATTTCTTGCAGCATTGCGAGCATTTCCATGAGACTTGGGTAGATGATCAGCGTAGCAACACCCGCAAACGTTCTATACACACCTGTCTGCCTCGCTGTTTTCTTCTGCAGCATCTTCTATGTCATCAGTCTCTTGTTCTTGCTTTTGGCCAATGGCAATTTGTTTAGTTGAGGCTCGCGCTGGCTGGGGCTTCTCATGCGCGACTCTGGCCGCAAACCCTTGCGTAGGCCCTGTAACTTTCCCTCAAGAGCGATGCGATCGTGGGGAGAAAAAAGACGCTCACGTTGGACATTAGGGCCTTTTCTTGGCATGTCGGATTGACGAGCTGACTGGGCAGAGTGACTATATGCGCTGGAGGCAGTGGAAGAGAGAAGGCAGTTGCGAGCTGTCGGACCCGTACCGGACGCAATCGTGGAGAACCTGTCAAAGAAGCCTGCCTAATTCGGTGTTTCGGAATTCGCCGACAAGAGTGGCTGAGGGAACACGAATGGTCCCTCGATCGGCCCCTCTACTGCACGGCGGTTCCTCCGGGAACATAGATTGTGGTAGCACTCGAGGTGTGTGCGGTCACAGGTGATTCGCCCTCATTTAATCCCGTGGGCAAACAAAGTAGTTGACGGCGAGACGACGAGAAATTGCTCGCAGCTGATGCTCATGACACTCCTGTCCGAAACATAAATCTTCCAAAGGGAATCTGCGAGATAGGATACAACAGCACGTTGCATCTAAGTAATGACAAAGCGGTATGGGTCTCCTGGACTATTCGACGGTTAGCTTAACATTTATTTTCGAGGCAGAACTACGAAACTTACGATATGACTACAAAGCTCACGAGATATGAGGGATGGGATATGCAGCAAACAAAGCCATTGAGAGAGCAGGCAGAGTCAGCCTAAGAGCGCGCCTATCCGTGTGTCAAAACCCTCGTTACGGATTGGCATCTCGGGCGTGTGGAATGGGTTCTTCATGACTGCGTCTGCGTAGATCTCGTACACCTTTTGAAGGACACTGTCTGCAGTCGCCTCAACTAGTGATGTCAGGAGGACGAATTTAGTGCCTTGTTAAAGGCGTGAGCTACGAAACCTAGAACCAAACGGGGTACCTTACCTGTGGCGGTGAGGAGGATATTCATCTTGAAGCTCTCTCCCGATATTACGTGGGCACCTGAGCTAGATCCAGTAGGTGAGAGTCTACTAGTGATTGCGTGTATTCCGTGCAAGGTTCCTGCGAGCACAAGGTACTCGTTGGACGTCAAGTGTGGAAGCCCATCTGGTGATGTCTGTCAGCATCGCAGCTTTCACGAATCGATGAAGGGAGCCTGCCTCCAAAGCTGCGTTCATACACAAGGCCTCCCGCCTTGTTTATGACCTGTTCCATACTCGATTAGGTGACATCGTAGTGGATCTTGCAACGACATGTAAACCTACCCAGAGACCGAAGATGGCCATGGCGGTAACCGACAACCACGTTCTGACGTCCACTCTAGACGCCCCACGGCCATGTGAGCAGAACGCGTCAACGCGTTTCAATCTCCGCTCGACTCCGACTTCCTAAGCCCATGTCTACCAGCTAGATACCTAGCCTCTCCTCCTCGAAGAAGTGCCTCCTACTTCATTCAGACTTTGACAACTCAACAATGCAGGCCCAAGGAGTCAGAACCGATCAGAGCCAGGTGCGTATATCGTATCTGACTAGTGGCGTTTGCTCACCGGATGTACTAGGCCGTGATTACTTCTCAGCAAAGTCTACAGTCGATACAGACACTCCTACGTGCCGGCTTAGGCTGCATTACTTATCTTAGGCGAGTTCAACTGCGCAATACGCTACATGCATTCTCATCCAGGTCCAGGAATCTACTTCCCGCCGACAACTTCTCCACGAGTGGGTCATGACCTGGCTATATGCGTGCCTGGGTATCTAAACTTGAAACACACCATAGGTTATCTCACGTCTTCCGGACCGGAATCACTCTCGTCAGAGCCCTCTGGGACACCTGGCTCATCTTTCTCGCCTAACGGCTGTAGGAATGTCAGCGGGTTCAGGATTATGACAATCACTCGTGGCTTTACGGAAGAGGCCGATAAGCTCCTCAACCTGCTTGTAAGGTACACGACCATCTTCGGGTAATTATTTATTGACCAGTTCCCGTTAGGAGACGGGAATTTTTGATGCTATACAAAAACAGTATTTGCGATGTTTCATCTTCGCTGTATATCTTGTATGTGGAATTTTGCTTTCGTGTTCTCCTCGTCTAACGAAGAGCAATCTTAGGACGATAACGACCCTAACAAGTTTGTGGAACTTTTTTCCGCAATGACCGGCAACCACTAACATCATTCACCTTCAGTATCGTGGAAGCGTATACGTTCAACTTTACCGTACGTTCGAATCTTTGCGACATGGCGCGCTCAGCACAACCTTGAATATTCTAGTACTGCACCGTACCTGGAACAACAGAAACGGTACCAATAATGACTTTAGGAGAAGAAATGGCAAGCATGTCCTTGTCGGGCGAGCGGCGCGAGCACGATGCTGTAGCAGAGGCGACAAAGAAGGGAAAGATACCCACTTTGGGCGAAGTGAAGCGTAGTCTCAAGGTTTGTCGACCGTTTCTTCTGTGGGCTTGGGAGGATGTTGATTGCGCGTAGGCTCTTATCAAGATTCTTATTCAAACCACGACTCAGATGGACACGTTACCCAGTAAGTGTTCACTCGTTTGCCAAATAAACTGTGCCTGTTCATCTGGTTTAGAGAGGAGATTTGCGACGTTCAAACTTTTTTACCACGACAATACCCCCGACGATTATGAACCACCACACTTCCGGCCGGCGGACTCAAAGAAGGATAAGTGGGTCATGACCACTCATCATCAGGGTGAAGTGCCAGATCGGTACAGTGTCGGATGTGTTCAGACGGGTTATCATGGAGTTGATGTCAAGATCACTTCGGTGGCGAACTACCTTCCGTCCGTAGAGGACAACAACGCACCTTTCCTAGGCACGACAGAGAAGAATCCTTTCGCGAATCGCGCCCTTACACCCGCCGAAGACGCCGCATTGCGTGCCCAACAGATCGAAACGCAACGCCGAGACGCTGATGATCGATGTGTCGTTTGGGACGGTGATAACGTTCAGGATGCAGCATGCGAGAACGCAACTGGGGATAGTGGTAGCAAATTTTCCGGCAACTGGTGTCAATTAGATGTTGACCATTTCATCATAGGTCAGGTCTTGCTTGTAGGTATACGGGACGAAAGCGGTCTAGTCGTCCCTCTCTCATCCCAAAGAGAGGAAGTACCGGAGACCCCGGAGGGGCAGTACGCTGGAAGGCCCGAGGAGGTGCCTATGTGCATTGGTCATCTGGTTCGTGGGCACCCCTATCAACTCGGCGTGATGTAACTAACCATACAAACAGGTCACACGCAACCTCTCGCGAGGGCAAGAATTGTCTCCGACACAAGAGCTCCAAGGCACTCAAGACGCATTCTCGCCGCACGCCAGAGCAACCAGTTCTCATTCCAGAGCTTCGACGCTGACCCCTGTTCCTCCAAGCCGCTCTCGCAGTTATTCTGCCCACATGGATTCATCTCTTCCTCCTTCGGACATTTCGTCGAGCGTATCTTTCGAGAGGGGGGCAGAGACCATCCCCACTCAGCTGCTGAAAGACATGATTCTTACCGCGAACCCGGCGTCTTGTGAAGACAGTATGATGCTAGGTTTGCCACATGTCTTTGAGCATCGTCACCCCCGTTGTATTCCTGACCGCGTCGGCAGACATGGAAACCCAGCAGCCAGTTGTTTCCCCAAATGAAGAAGACTCCATCCAATCGTTCTCTGAAAGCTGCCCCCCGACTGTCCTTGAGATTCCCGAGGCGTCTATGGCAGAGAGTGACGTGTTAGAGAAACAAATGGACTGCCTATGTGGTGTTCAGGTGTGTAATCGCAGTGTGACAGACCAGCCTTCCTCTAACGAGGACTTTAGAGAGAAGATTGTGATATTATTTGCTGTGACGACCATTGCGGTAAATGGTTCCATCTATGGTACGGAGTCTCTGAATCTACTTGGATGCGTGGTATATTTGATGAATTATCCAGGTGCATGGGGTTCCACTCTTCTCAAGACCCTCGGCTACCTGCCGAGTTCATTTGCTTCGACTGTCGCGTTAAGGCTGACCCCAACTGGGACATGATCTCCGCTTACGACTTATATCCGCAAATGATCGACAGGTACCAGAACTTAGCCATTCACCGGTAAGCTTGTCACTGTCTCCCAAGGTACATGAATGGCATAGACCGTATCTAGCCGTGGCATCAAAGTTTTCGAGACCCATGGGCCAGACACTACTGCAGCATTTACAAAGCTTATTGGTAAGGGGACGTACCTTTCATCCAAACGATATAAGTAATAAATCCGAGCTAGGTTGTGACCCGGCTGTCGCAGGCCAGACACTCAAACGTCTAGAAACGGAGGGTAAGCGCCTTGCTTCCCGCCTTCTCAAACTCCTCGTCTTCACATCGACCTAGGATTCGTCGCGCAAGAAATCCGAGTTTCCGACAACTCTGAATTCATGGAAACAACAGAGCTATCGTCTAAGAAGAAAACGAAAGGAAAGAGCGGCGCCCGCTCCAAAGCGAAAGCCACTTCGCGTCGGAAGAATATGCAGAAGCCGGTGTTTGTTTTCGTGCTAGCGGCCAAGAATAACGACGCATATAAGGACTACTTCAACCCCGAACCTGCAACAGAGAAAAGAATTTTGAAGTTCCATGAGCTAGTGAGGAAGCAGCACATGAGTATATGCGCCATCGCTCACCTCGTAGTGCAGAAACCGAAGAGGGAGGGCCGTAAAAAGAAGCATACCACACGTGTCAACCCCGCCGAACCGTAGTGAATTTCTGCTTTCTACTCAAATGTCTCTGACGAGTGCTCTTGCCGCAGAAACGGTATCACACCGGGGCAAGTTCTCCCAGGCGTGGGAGGGTCTCAGGACGAAGGGTCCCGTCAACTTCTCGAAGGTAGATTAAGGGATATGAAAAGAAAGTCCGGGAGTGACGATATCGACGCGCGGGGGAAGAAAATCAAGGTGTCTCTTGGACCGGCCGTGGACCTCGGAGACTAAAGCTCGACACACTGTCTCGCTTCGCCTCTACTTCTGTGCCTTGCTCGCTGCTCTCTTGCTGCCGCTGCTCGCTGTGATCTGCTAATTCTCCGAAACTCTGCCGTCGCCTTGGTACGCTGTACGCTAGTGTCTGTTCTGATCCCGAGACTTGTCCCAATGAAAGCATGTATTTCTCACTGTCAAATGTGATTTCCTTAATTGGCCAAGAAGTAGGATTAGTGACCGCAGTCAACGTGGGCCGGGACCGTTTCCAGGCCGGTAGATGGCCTAGACTCTTGTGCTGTTCCCTTGCGGCATTTCCCTGCAGTAGCGTGGGCAGGATGGCGTAAAGACAAAGAAGGGCATCCCAATGCTGGCCAGACAAGCCGTGGCTTCGCGTGGCACCGAGAAAGCGAACCGACGGGTACTCGGTCGCGTATGCGCGTCGCACCAGTCACCAGCAGAGTCCACACCGTCGTCGTCGCTGACCCTCGGACCCGCTCCGGTGTGCACAGCGAGCCCATGGGACTCCCTGCGTGGAGTCTATTACGTCCCAGATCTGGCGTCTGCCACTGGGACGGGGTTAGTAAGGGGGAGCTTGCTCAAGGGAGCGGACCCGGGTGCGCGAACAGGACCCGTCGCCAGGCCCACCGCGGGCCCAGGGCCTAGATGGCGGCTGCCCAGCCCCGCGGCTCGCGCTAAAGTGACGGACGTGGGCGGGGAGCGAGAGGATCGGGCGGGGGGGCTGCCTTCGCGGGCCCACGCTGCTCGCGTGGCCGCGGAGGGAGGTGCGATTGCGCACTTGGCGATGTGTCCCCCGGCGTGAGCACGCTGCTGGCTGGGGAGGATGAAGGCGAGAGGAAGGGCGAGAGGGAGAGCGAGCGTCGAACTCTGCGTCATATGACGGCCCTTACGGCGTAGGAGGGTGAGTGCGGTGGCCCGTGGGGTCATGTCGTGCGCGCATGCGCTGTGAACTCGCGATCGAGGAGGGGGTGCGTGGTGCCCATTCCGGACCGCAGACCGCGGGCTTGGGAGCGGCCCTCCTAGCGTGTCTCTGTGGGCCTGGGCCTTTACTACGTTCGCCTGCGTATGGCCGCCCAGAAAAGCGGGTTCGTTGGCCCTGCAGAGGGGAAGTAGGCGGCCTCTGAACCGGGGGCGCGGCGCTGCTCCGCCCAGCGCGTGCTGTCCGAGTCGCCGGGCCGGCGCGCGACGGTAGCGTATTCCGGAGGCGACTGGACCTGCGTTCGCCTGGCTTCTGGACTGTATGATAAGTTCGTAGTGTCCGAGCGGACATGGTCGTGGGTCCGGGGGCTGTCGCGACGCTCTTGGGGTTTCCGGGAGCGGGCGCGCACTGGGCCCTCGGGATCATATGTTCTGGGCACATCAAACCTTCCAGACGCGGCCGCAGAGGAGTGTGGCGCCGCAAGGGCCGCGCGGGGGCAGTGGGTGAATATTCGGACGCGACGGCGGTGGGGACGGTGGGCGCGGGTGGGGAGTGGGGTTTGGGCCGCTGGTTATCGGCGTCGGCGGGACGATTTCATTTGACGGCGGCACGCGTGCGGGCCAAACGACGCACACAACGCGCCCACGGAGGCGCGGGTGCGCGGCGGATCGGGCGTGGATCTTCGGCCCTCGGGCGTGGGAACAAGCGGGCCGGCCCTGAAGCAGACGCGATAAAATGGGGGGAGGACTAGCGCCGGGGGGTTTTTGCATCCCCTCATGGTTTTGCAAGTCGTCGGGCTTCGGTGCCTCCACGGTCGACGCGCTGCATCGTGAGGCACTCGCAGGAGATGAAGTAACTGGTGCAATGGCATAGTATACGCCTCCGTATCTCCCTGGCTGCGCCTGCTCACGTGTCTGGGGCTCGTTAGTGTGGTGTACATTTCTCTCTTTTCGTCTAGATCTTGCTTTGTTGGCGGCGGTAGATAGTCCGATGCAATGTCATTCATGTGCACTTCTAGCAGCGTTGTGGGATATCCGGCCAATCGCTCCTGTGCACGGGTGTGCGGATCTTGCCCGCGGGGGCTGCACCTGGCTGCAGGGGCCGCGTGGCCGAGGACGGAGACGTGCGATCCGGGCTGGATTGCGGATCGCGGGACCATCGAGGGAGAGGTGTCGGGCCAGAGTGGCTGAGGAGGCTGAGCGCGGTCGGCCATCGAAAGTTCGAGGCCGGGACGCTTCGCTGCACCTCAATTGTCTCTTCGCGCAACGGCTCAAAGGCGAGGGAGAGAACCCGGCCTAGGCTCACTCCTCTCCTCCGCCCTCCGCCTCCTCCACGCCCCGTCCACGCTCTCCTCGCCATGCCCTACAAGCTCTCAGCATCGCTCGCGGGCCATGCAGCCGATGTCCGTCCCTACTTGCCCCCACCCCGCCCGCGAGTGCTCACACGTCCTAGGTTAGGGCTGTTATTGCTCCCACTAACGATCTCGTACTCTCCGCCTCGCGCGATACAACCGCGATCTCCTGGGCCAGGTCGTCCGGCCCATCCTTTACGCAAGCCTCTACCCTCCGCGCAGGCTCCCGCTTCATCAACGCCGTCGCGTACCTCCCTCCAGCACCAGGGGCCCCAGAAGGTACGTACGCGTCCTCGGCAACCTGCAGTGGCGCGTAGCCTCTCTCGTCATCAGTCCCTGCTCAGCTCCAGCCCCCCGCTCCAGGCTACGCGGTCACGGGAGGCCAGGACACCGTGATCAACATCTTCGCCCTACCCTGCGCAAAGGGCGAGCCCAACTTCTCTCTCCTCGGCCACACCGAGAACGTATGCACCCTTCATGTCGCAGAGGACGGCACCATCATCTCGGGCTCGTGGGACAGGTGCGTGCTTCAGGTTTCCCGCTTCGCGAGCGCAGCCGCGCCCGCTCACCTGCGCGCACAAGGACGGCCAAGGTCTGGCGCGACTTCAAGCTCCTCTACGACCTCGTCGGCCACCAGCAGTCCGTATGGGCCGTGCTCGCCATCGATGCTGGCCAGTTCCTGACAGGTCCGTCGCCCCGCACACCCGTGCGCCTACCGCCCGCTTACCCGCCCGCTCGTCCGCCCGCCCACCGGTCCGCGCACGCGATCGCCTCTGCGCTCAGGCTCCGCGGACAACACGATTAAGCTGTGGAAGCAGCACAAGAACGTGCGGACGTACCCCGGCCACACGCAGGCCGTACGCGGGCTCGCCCTGATCACGGACATTGGCTTCGCGTCGTGCTCCAACGACAGGTGCGCGCCGCCGATTCCCATGTCCCCGCGCGCGGTCTAGACTCCGAGTCCTCTCTCTCCTCGCAGCGAAATCCGGATCTGGACGATGGAGGGCGACTGCGTCTACACGCTTCCCGGACACACGTCGTTCGTCTACAGCCTCGCCGTCCTGCCCAATGGCGACATCGTCTCGGGCGGCGAAGACCGCACGGTGCGCGTATGGCAAGGTCCGCCCTCGTCTCGCTCTCCCCATTCGAGCCATTCTCTCGCTAACTCGACGTCCATCGCGTACCCCCGCACGCGCCCGCACACGCCGCCGCCTCTTCCGCGTCCGTATCCGCGTCCGCGCGCGCATCTAGACGGCGAGTGCGTGCAGACGCTTGTGCACCCCGCGATCTCGGTCTGGACGGTGGCCGCGATGCCGAACGGCGATATCGTGAGCGGGTGCAGCGACGGCGTCGTGCGCGTGTTCAGCGCGGACGAGGCGCGCTGGGCGCCCGCGGACGAGCTCAAGGCGTACGAGGACAAGGTCGCGGCGCAGGCGCTCCCCGCGGAGCAGGTGGGGGACGTGAAGAAGTCGGACCTCCCGGGGCCCGAGGCGCTCGCCGAGCCAGGTGCGTCCTCCCCCCCACTCCGCCGCCTCACACTCGCTGCGGAGGCGGCGTGCGGAGATGGTGGTGCTGACTGAGACCGGCTGGCGCGCGCCGGTTGTGCTTTGTATGTGCGCAGGGAAGAAGCCAGGAGAGGTGAAGATGATCCGCCGGGGCGAGAGCGTCGAAGCGCACCAGGTGAGGCTACATTGCTTGTTCTCTCTTCCTGGCGTGCCCCCGCGTCGGGGCGCAGGGTCCGTATGCGGGAGTGGGCGGCTGACCGGAACGCGCTTCGGGGGGGTTTACAGTGGGACAGCGCGACGGGGAGCTGGCAGAAGATCGGCGACGTCGTGGACGCGGTCGGCGCCGGCCGGAAGCAGCTGTACGAGGGCCGGGAGTACGACTACGTGTTCGACGTGGACGTGCAGGAGGGCGCGCCGCCGCTCAAGCTCCCGTACAACGCTAGCGGTACGTCCGCCCCGGCCCTGGACGCCTCTGGGGCCTAGGCGAGGGCCGCCGCGCGCTCACGTCCGTCTCCGCCTTTCCCCCTTGCAGAGAACCCGTATTCGGCGGCCCAGCGCTTTTTGCAGAACAACGACCTCCCCCTGAGCTATTTGGATGAGGTGGTGAGGTTCATCGAGAAGAATACGGCCGGCATGAGCGTCGGTGGCGCCAGTAATCAGTTCGTCGACCCGTACACCGGTCAGTGAAACCAGCCACTATAGCGTCGCACTCTGTGGCCCTGCTGACTGTAGCACCGCAGGCGCTTCGAGGTACCAGGCCTCACAAACTAACACCGGCTCGGGCGCCTCGGAATATATGGACCCATTCACAGGTACGCACACTGAGTCGGCGGCGGGCGGGCGGAGTGCTACAGCCCCTTCTCTCCGCAGGAGCGTCGCGCTACCGCGCAGCAGCACCTGTGGCCTCGCCAACACCGCAGTCGCCTCCTCCAGTGTCGACGGCGGGAGACCCGTGGACGGGCGCGTCGAGGTACTCGAGTAGCGTGTCGACACCGGCCCCCGTTGCCCCTTCGCAGTCGACACCGGCCGCGGCGGGGAGCGTCATCCCGGTGCGGACGCCGATCTCGTTCCGCCAGGCGCACGTCAATGCGATGCAGGCCAAGCTGTACCTGTTCGACCAGGCACTAAAGAATGAGATTGTGCGCACATCCCTTCTACCCCCCTCATTCGCAGGCGTATCCGGAGAGCTGACGGCGGGGCCTGATTCCTGCAGTCGACGAGCTCGCTGGGGATGTACCCGCAGGAGTTGAACCTGGTCGAGGAGACGTTCGCGTACCTCGGGCAGGCGGTCGCGCGTCCGCTCGACCCTCCCGCTAAGAAGCTCACGAGCGGGCACATCGAGGCAATCATTCAGCTGCTCGAGCGGTGGCCGCAGTCACAGCTCTTCCCTCGTACGTCACCCTCTGACCTGCGGGAGGGACGCCGTGCTGACCGCCGCCACCCCCCGCTCCTCTCTGCCCGCTAGTGATGGACCTCAGTCGGTTGGTCGTCGCGTTCTGCCCGACGGCGTACGCGGAGCCGGCGCTGCGGGCGCGGTTCTTCACGGCGCTGTTCGCAGGCGCGAGCTGGGCGGAGCCGTGGACGTCACCGTTGGCGAAGCCGCGCGAGACGAACTTGCTGTTCCTGTTCCGCGCGGTCGCGAACGCGTTCCAGGACGGGCTTGCGCTCGGGGACGGCGCGTGGATGGCGGAGGTGAGCTTTTTCGACGGTGCTGTGGCCGGGGTTTTCTGACGGTGTGGCGGGGATTTGTTTTCCAGACACTGGGGAGGATAGGAGACGCGCCGTATACGATCCTCTCGAACAACTTGCGGGTGTCGATCGCGACTATCATGTTCAAGTGAGTGTGGTTCGGACAACTTGACCTGCACCACGACACTGACAAACCGGGACCCGCAGCGTTTCGTGTCTCGGGCTCCGGGAACCTCTGCCTCCTTCGCTTCGCGACGGGCTCGTCACGATTGTGCTCGGGGTACGTCGCCTCACAGACCTCCTGCGCGGTGACTAACATCCTCTCACAGATC
The DNA here is from genome assembly GCA_900155495.1 of Porogramme epimiltina. Taxonomy (NCBI): domain Eukaryota; kingdom Fungi; phylum Basidiomycota; class Agaricomycetes; order Polyporales; family Polyporaceae; genus Porogramme; species Porogramme epimiltina. The sequence goes on from FTLJ01000711.1 coordinate 131,892, forward strand.
CTACAATCGGAGAGGACGGACGGCGAGGCGGCGTACCGCGCCCTCGTCGCCCTCGGAGACATTGTAAGTCCGGTTCACCCGCTCCCGCCTTCTCGACGGCGTCCGCTCACCGCCGTTTGTGCACCCGCAGGCGTTCGCGGCGAAGGAGCAGGGGCGACCGCTGGGCGCGGCGCAGGCGTCGGAAGCACGGCTCGCGCTGGCCGCGCTCCCGTCGACGTTTGCGGAGGCAAGGATCCGGGACGTCTCGAGGGAGGTCCTCGCGCTGCTCTGATCCCGGCCGGCGCCCTCCGCCGGATAACGGCGCGTGCGTGCGCAAAAAATGCGCGAGCGTCCGGGTGGTGGTGGTGCACACGGACGTGAACGAGTCTGGCCTTTCCGACCGTGCAGCGCCGCGCGCCGCTCCCGCTCGAACGTTTTGCTCCGTCACGTCTACACATATAGCGTCCGCTACCCCCGTCACCACATCTTGCAACTCCCCACACGACCTTACATTTACTTATCTATGACACCTGGCGCAACTCAACGACCCGGCTTCGGTAGGCTTCAGCGGAGTGGGAAGGCCTAGCCTCCTGCCCGGTCAGCCGCCGCCCCTCTCTCCCCTGGCTGCCCCTTGTCTCCCCTTGTGCCCGCCGTTTTTCGCCCACCATTTCCCATACCGGTCAGACCCGCACGACATGTACATAGAGTTCAAGGCACGGCGACGCCCGACGACAACGACCGTCCCCACACTCCCCCCTCCCCGGCCGATCTATCTGGACTTGGTTTTCAGGGCGAACATCCCCCTCTTCACCCCGGATACAACCTCCCCGCCCCCAGTTTCCCACACCACATATTCCCCACCCCTTCCCTCCACGTGCACGTAGTCAAGCTTCCGGCGTAGCTGTTTCGATAGACGAGAGAAGACGGAGGACAGGATTCGAAAAAAGAACGAAGTACAGTACCAACAGAGACATGTATCGATTACCCACACTCGCCGTCCGTCCGACTCTAGGGTCTAGACCGAGCCCGAGCCACTGCACGGACCCGAACAGCGGCTGAAAGTGCGGGCACTTTCCCCCCGCTCTGCTGGCCAGGTGGATGCGCGCGCGCGAATAGAAGCTTGCGAGGACGAAGGCCTCTCCACCGCCGTTGCGTTTGCGTTGGGGAGGCGGAGCGGGGCTCTCAGAGCGGCTCCCGGGTTCCCCGGATGCGCACACGACGCACACGAATACGCGAGGGCGCGCTTCGGCGCGGTGAGTGGTTCACCGTCGGGGATCACTGCCGGAGGGAGCAGAATTGCGGAGAGCCGCACCCCCGGGCTCGGTGCGCCGCGTTCGGGCGCGCTGAGAGCTTCGACGCGCGGTGGGGCCCCAGCGGCAGCGGGGGAAGCGGAAGCCCTGGTGCTGCTGCCGGTGCCCATGAGGTGTGTGTACACAGGGTCGCTTGGAGCGGAGGAACTCGACATCGCCGCCCCGCACACGTCGCGACGTCTCTCGAGACCGTGCGCAGATCCCCGGGACCCTGGGCCTTGGAGCAGAACTCGGCCCTGCCGCGTTCGACGTTGATTCCTACCCCCCGGTCCGCGTGCGCGATTGATTGAGCGCGGTGGGGGCTGAGATCGGGGGCACGGCTGGGGAATCCAGCAGGGCGGGGGCGGACCGGCGGCGGGGAGGAGATCGAGATAGCGATCCTAGAGCTCCTTCTTCCCGGGCGCAATCGCGCGCACCGTTCGACGTCCCCGGCCTTCGAACGGCGGCGCGCCGGGCCCGCCGCGGTCCAGGCCGCGACCGGGTATTTCTGCGCGCGGGCGACGGCGGCGCCGAGCAATCTCTTGACGTACGCTTACGATCGGCAGGCGTGCCGGGTACAGTGGTATACAACGCCGCGCTCGAGTAAATAGCGATACAAGGCCCCAAAAACAGACACCGCGGGCGACACCGACGGCACACGTCTAACAAGCAATTAGTTCCAAGCTTCCTGCCCCCGCCCCGCCCCCCACGCTCGCCACCCCCAACCC